>CM033277.1:23562288-23764788 GCA_019343175.1 Oedothorax gibbosus
TTATTTAATATTTTTTCATCCATCTGAGAAATTGTGTTTATATACGACGGCACTAGAGGGCAGCAGCGTAAAGGTAAACAAAAATAGCGTTCTCTTCTAGACAGTCCAACTCCGGAGATAGCTCTGGCAGCCCTCAAGGTCGACCGGTAAGTTCCGCGCCAAGCCTTGGCGCCATTGGCGACTGAGTTTGGCGCTCGTTAGCAGACCAATATCCGGTTTGGTAAAAATGCCCGCGTATTAATCAATAAATTATATTCAACCATATTTCATTAAACTATATAGCAAGCAGAAAATTGTGACCAAACACAGCATATATTATACTTACTTTAAACGGGACAAGGGATTCTTAGACTTCTTAAAAAATTCAGAAAAACTGTTTCTCTGAACTGCTTCTTTAAAATATAACTAAAAAATTAATAACTATGTTATAATATAATAAGTAATATAATTTTGTATATTTGAACACACTGCACAATCGTAACAGAAACATTGCCTTGAAAAAACTTACTGAAAGATGTGATTTCAGATCCGGATAACTCGTCATGGTTATTTTTACTTACACAAGAAAATCGAAAAAAGTATTTAACTTGTTATTTCATATCAATTATTAAATTATTAGCCGCGTCTTGCGATTTTGGCTTCTCTTGTTTACCGAATCTCCGAATCCTCGAACTAAATTGTCGAAGTTGTGGTAAGCTAAGAAAAAATATATTTAAAATTTCTTTGTAAATTTTACCAACTAGTGATATTAAAAATTTGATCCTTCTATTGATTCTATTTTATCTATTTGGTACTTGAATTTGGGAAACATTTAATTAGTTAATGAAGACGGAATATATATAAGGATTAAAAAGTACGAAGTGGTAGTTGGATAAGTTTTATCCAAATAGAGAAGTGACCGAAACAAGTAGTCGAGTCTGTTACTTCGAAAAACATTAAACATTAAGAAAAAGAAAAAAAACTACTGCCAGATATCCTATAAATCGACGACTCGTTAATAGCTCAACGAAGCCCCCTTCCCATACTGCCTTGCGAACTCTCTAAAGGAACTGACGTCAGTAAGAGCCGTGTGTTCTGTATACGAATATAAAAAGTTGATTTGTTGATTGAAAAACTTTTGGTTGTCCAGTTTTTGCAACATTTAACACAGCTTATTTCGTAATTTTTTTAGCAACAAACATGTAAAACTACTGCTAAAATGGACAAAAATGTATTTTGTTCCGGCGGACTCTTTTTTTAAAGAAGAAATATATAGAATCAAATATATAACGACGAAAATTAAAAGAATATAGACGAAAATAAAAAGAAAGGATTATACTTATCATAAACCCAATTTACAACAAAAATAGTCTAAAAAATTGCTATAAATCAAAAGCGCCGACTTTAGGAATTGACTATCGGGGAGAATTTAGAGTAATAAACATTAAAAAAAACCCATTAAAATAGGTATACATATTGAAAGCTGTGGACGACTATCCCTTGGAGTCGGCGTCTATGCAAAAAATGAAATATCCTACCGACTTGAAAAAAAATTGAGCTACGCTCTTTGAATTTTTTTTAAATTAACGATATCTTAATCACTTGTAACTTATTTTCTTGTATACAACTTAAAGAGTTTCGCTTTCTATATAAACCTTTCAGATTACTTATAAAACAAAACAGCCCCAAATATATTTTATGTTTCACTTTTTTTGTAAAAGTTATTAGCAAAGATTAAAGTTCTTATTTTAGTTTTGTATGTAAAACTTATAATTGTATATACAGAAACCGGCACATCACGATTCACTGATTCAAGATGACAGTTTTTATCCCCCCATTGGACTTGAAATTAGTTTTAATAAAAAATAATGTAATATTTGAACTTTATTTTTCATACCTCTCATTTAGAAAGGATATCGTCACTTAAGTTCCAACATGTGCTTTCTCATTTTCTTAACTTTTCAGGAGAGCCGAAAAACGTGTTTATTTAACACCGGTTGTTCGGACTTTTTCTTGTTACATAAACATAATATATCGGTCTAATTATTATGTAGACCGATATATGTAACAGCCTGTGTTAAATGAACAAACACGTTTTTCGGCTATCCTGAAAAGTTGAGAAAATGAGATAGCACCTGTGGGAACTTAAGTGACGATATATCGAAAAGGCAATGGGGTATAATGGATTATTGATCCACTTGTCTTCTTATTACTAATATGATTATTATTTTAGTGTTAAAAATGTTCTTTTTTAGCCCCTCGCACCCCAACCAGCCCCTGAACCTCAAGCTACTAAACAAGTATCAAGAATTATTAGGAAATTCAAATACTTGCAAATTATAAAGAAAAAATATTTTAATTTATTATCACACAACTGAGTTGGTTGATTTGTTAGATATTGAATATAATCAAGTTAACTAGATTAAAAAAAATCAATTAAGTTATGAAAATAGAACATAAAAATTGAGATTGATAAATTTGTATATGTGTAATGTGTAACATAAATTGTTTCGAATGGTAATGAACTGACAAATACAAATTTTAAATTAACTAGATTTTTTTTCATATAAGTTTACAATAAACATTTAACAAACAAAAAAAAAACAGAACATACATAACACACATACAAACATAAGAATTAAGAAAACTTAAATATATATATTTTGTTCACAGAGACAAAACAATATTCACAAATTTACACTTTATTATGCAATATACATTACATTATCATAAGTAAAACTGCAATTTTATTGAAACTTCCTAAACGGAATTCTACATTTTTTTAAACTTTTTAATTGAACATTGAGGCTTTTAACAATTTTGAAGTCAATATTAATACAGTGACAGTTGTGACTTAAACAATGTATTTACATCATTATTATTTATTATTATCATCATCATTATTATTTATTATATTCTTTGTCAAAACTTATAAAACCGAGGAATAATTCCTGTTAAATTAAAGAGCAATACCGAGTGGATAAAAAAAACATGTACATGTAAAAAAAAACAAGTAATAATACTGCTTATCAAATATCTTGAAAATTCAGGCAAGTAGCATATTTTCTTTAAAATAACTAACTAAATTTATTTATTAAGTTTTAAATTCGTTTCAAGGTGTATTTTCATTTTAATAACATATTTTGTAACTATTTTTTTACATATCCCTGGGTCGAAATTAGACCAGTTCCATGATGTGTGTCACCCTGAGAAAGTCCAAAAATAAAAGTGGGTTGTCGTTGTCCTTCCACGTCAAACCAAGGCATTGGAGTATGCGTTCGGGACTGGCTTGAGAACCTCCCTAAAGTTGGGGCAGTCAGAGAACAGCTTGGTTAAGGCCTCAAACTTCTAACTCTTTGTGTGTCCCGTCCTGATATTTTGTATGAGCAATTATAATGTGAATGCCATTGGATCCTCTATCATCTGACGGTGCCAGACAAGTTTATTGACTGACAGGAAGTCTAGTCATCAGCCAGAAGAGGATGCATTCCAAAATGTGCTGTGGAGAAGCCTGGTGGCATAGAGTTGAGAAGATGCAGCTGTGAAAAAAACAATATGAAAACCGGTTTGTCAATGAAGCCATTGATCGCTTTGTAGTAAGCCTAATCAAACGCTCTGCAAGTATTCAACCACTATTTTCCCAGTGGAGTTTGCATAACAGGGTTGCCACTGACTTTTAGTTTTAAAATAGTTGCTTTAGTTGCCTAAAATACCCAAAATAGTTGCTAAAATAGTCGCCTGAAATCAACACAATAGTAGCAAAAAATAGTTGCCAGTATCTGTAAAAAAGATATTTCAACGAAAATATATTGCCATTTAGGGTTAAGGAAATAAACCCTGAAGAATCTAGTAAAACTGAAAAGTATTTAAATAAACAACAAATACTACAATTAAAAATTTATTTTGTGATTTATGATATAGTACAAACATAACAATATTGTTACTTAGCTCAACTTAAGAATACTAGAGCCTCAAAATTTAGCCTTGAATAGAGACGCTAAGTTCAGTGAAACCTGAAGACCAAAGTCACCGGTCAAGTTTTTTTTTTTTTACATTTGAAGCTGGTTGACAGAGCTGCCCTGTACCAAAGCTACACTATGCAAAGCACGCATCACACCACGAACTAACAATTAGGCATCATTGGCAGATATCGGAAATAGATACCAATCTTATTTCATCTTCAGAATTTAACTGCTTTTGTGTCTTTATTTTTTAAAAATAGCATCTGAAGCTTAAGTTTTATTGAAATTTAGTTTTAGGATAATGAATTCTTTTCATATTTTTTTGTCCAAAATTTCTCGGCTAATATATACGATAGATAATTTTTGAGTTTAAAACATAGGTTGTAGATCGGTCTTGCCTTTCGTGATTTCATCGGTTGTTTCGGTTTCATTCTAAATGCGCAATAAAATCTTGAATATTTAAGATATTTTATAATTAGTAATTTTTAAATATTTACAAAAAACTATTCTACAGATTACAATACAATAAATTACACATCGTAAAAAGAACGATATTACGACAAAGACGACGAAACGAACAATGGAATAAAAACTGTCCAAAATTATTTTGCAACTATGATATTTTTATATTTGGAATAATTAGATTAAATTGTATTATGTAAAACGGCTAAAATACGCTAACTCTCTGATCATAATTATTTTTTTAATTTTTTGGAATGAATAATGACACTAAAAATATATAAAATTTTGTCAGTTATTCAGTAGGAATTTTTGATACTTTTGGACTTTCCGTTTCATTTCCCTAGAAAAAATGACCGCAAGTAGAAGAAAAATATATTTTTTTTAAAGTAAAAATTCTAGGTTAATTATAAAATTTCTGCACTTTCGTTTTCTGTCCCGTTTGTTTAATATCGCCAAATTTGAACGATTATTTTTATGATGAGATATCATAAAAATAATCGTTCATAAAGATATTTCAGAATACGAGACAAAACATATCCTGGATATTTTAAAATCGCCATATCACTATAATTTTTTTTTTTTTTTAAAGTACACACTTCGTTCTCTTTAATTTCATTTGCGGCGCAAACTTCAGAAATTGCTAAAAATATAAATAAAATGATTAACTTTTTTATGGCAACTTTTCAAAACACGTTTAAACTTCCGAGTTCTTCAAAATACATTTAAAGTTCCGTTTTATAAAGAGTCAAAACAAGTTTCGAAATTGAAATATCCAAAATAATATTTTTATAAAACACAAGGGGAAAAGAACCAGTCAAACTACTTTTTCTCCTGAAAGTCAGTCAGACCACAGGTGGATGGTCATGTGACCACATACGACGTCACTGTCTAAAAAAGAAATTTTTTCTCGCACATTATTAGTTCTACCAAAACTAAAATATATCGCGGAAAACAAGCTAAAATATATCGCGGAAATTGAAAATAGTTGCTAAATAGTCGCCAAAATGCTTAAAATAGTCGTTTTTGGTCACTTTTATTAAAATAGTTGCCATAGTCGCCTACCCCTTGAAAATAGTTGCTTTTTAGTAGCCAGTGGCAACCCTGGCATAAGCTTACTACATGAACTTGGCGTTTTCTGACTTTCTAGTAATTACAACATATTTTCTTACCTGGGAAGGAAATTACTAGTACCATATTGTGTAAATTAAGATTTCGTGCTACAGCCTACAACTACTCAAAGTCATTTTTAAACTTATCAACTCTTTTAAAGTATGAAATTATGCACTTTAAACTGAACTACGCTTGAGAGTACTTTTTGTTTAGGCTTAATAGGGTTACCTGCCAACTTCACTTTATTTTGTGCCAAGCATCTCCATTTAACACGACAGTCTCTGCCATTGGTGAAGGTCACATACACCTAAATAAAAAACAGAAATAGGGACATGACTACTAAATTGAAATGACATCTTTTCTACTATACAGAATAAAACAAAAAAATTACTCGAACCTCCCCTTCATATTTTTTACATAGGTATTTAATACTTAATTTTCCATCATTAATGATATAAGCTTGTTTTGCTATTAATTTACCACAATGAATAATGGTATTCCTAAAAACCAAACAGCAATGATAAGCCACTATCCGACAGATAGGGTCAAACCAAAACTGCTCAGTCATTGGGATATATGCCGTTACTGCTTACACTGTTTCATTATTACTCCTATTTAAAAAAAAAAGTGCAGCATAATACAAATGTTTTTTTTTCAAACTTAATTCAATTCTATAACCAAATAACTCTTCCTAATTATGCAAAGATATAACTTATTACCATGATTAGTTTAATGTGAATTATCGTTGCACCAGAGCTATTGGCGACAAGCGTCGCAATTTAGAATCACAGTCAAGTGATGAGACGAAACTCAAGCAAGCACCCAATGCAACTGTTAAGGGCGACATCATATGCAGCTTTGAAGAATATTTAACGTGCACTGGCATTTTTACCACAACCAATATCGGTAACTATTCGGGTGAGAAGTACAGCCAAGAGAGGTTGCTGAAACTCCCTTGGGTTTGAGGAGTTATTTTGGGCGATACTTGAACCTGGGACCTTCCTCATGCAAGGACTGGGCTTCCCAGCCATAACTAATTACCATGCCACAACAATCTTTATTCATATTAAACCTACATATTATATTCAAATTAGATAAACAACTTCAATAAAAATGAATAACACATTACCTGAAGCTGTTGTCATTCAAAAACAATACAAATCAAAATATGAAAGTACGTTTAACGAAATCATCATTGCATCTACATACTTTAATAATGGTTCAAATAATTTCACACAATACTTCGGCCCAGCATGTTTGGTAGCTCGGCAAATTAAGCCATTATTCTTTAAACAAGCAAAACACGTTTTACTTGCCACATGCACACAGTCGGAATATTTAATAACATAAAACTAATAAAAGAATATACCGACACAACACAAACTACATTTGCTTAAAACATTTTGATAATTATAATACCAAAATTGCCAGAAAAAAACACACACACGTGGATTGTGGAACACTGCCTCCTATCAACAAAACAAAATTAAAAATACTTCTGCGCTAACATAACACATAGCTCTAAAGGACGTCACTTCCTGTACGGGCTTAGCAGGTCACATGAGAAAGGGGCTTCGTTGAGCCTTTAACGATTCATATAAATCGGATCTGTGCTGGAAATAGTAGAAAAATCCTCATCACGGATGGGCCCGAGTACACAGGGACATACGTGCTCGTTAAATCTGTGGAGTCCAAAGTCCCGACAGCGTTAGCGTACGATGTCGCTCGAAGTTCCGTTGGGTGCCCGCTCAGGTGTTGACATCGTCACTTGACCAGGGTTCTAAATTACGAAGCGTTATTGGCTGTGTTAAAGCTCCTGGAGGCTTGAAATAGGCAGCCGGAAACGATTACTTTACTTCTTACCTTACCTATAAAAAGCCGACCCGGTGGCACAACGGTTAGGGAGCTAGCCTTTGGAGCCTCTGGGTTCGGGTTCGAATCCCGGTAAGGCATGGATGTTTGTGTCTGTCGAGTATATGCGGAGTACGTGCTCGTTAAATCTGTTGGGTCCGAAAGTCCTGTGGGCGGTCATTGCGCAGTTTCCCACGGGTACAGGTCCCTGGAGACTATTTCCCTCCCCTTCAGGGACATGTCTAAATTGTGGAGGTGGCGATAGATGGCAGCATCTGTCATATATGTGTGTAAGTCGTGTCCGTCCTTCTTGACGATGGTTTATAAGCGGGTCTTTGTGACCAAGCACACAAGCCTGAAAATATATGTCTACCAACCTACCTACCTACCTACCTACCTATAAAAAAAAACGTGGTAGTGGTGAGTATTTCCAAAAATAGTTTATTAAAATTACTTTATTTTCTATGATAATATTGTACATTTAATTATTAAAAATCTTTTTTGTTTCATGTGTAAAACGTTTGCAATTTCATGTAGTTGTGCTTTTTATTTTAGAAAATGCATAATGAAAACGATGCCAACGGTTCGGCGATGGAAGTGGACAATAAGAGGGTATGTCTAAACAATGGAATTCTAAAAATTATTCTGTTCGACATATAGCATATTTAAGTAATAAGAATGTTGGTTCTCTGAATTTCTACTTAAACATTTTTGTTTTTGAAATTTCATTTAAAACTATAACAGTTTAAACTACTAATAGTACACCTATGATATAATCACCGGTCTGTTTATTGGCGAACCTAAAAATTTCATGTAGGGTTTCTATACCTATTGAGTTGTATGAAATCTGAAGTGGAATGTTAACCTTATTTGGACATTTTTGTTGCTTGGTTATGTAACGCAAATCGCCAAATCACAACAGGCCATTATATAAAATCTGTTCCAGACAAGAAACAAGCATTATCCTATTGTCCAGAGTATTGTATGACAAGGCAGTGATTTTCAGGACAAATGATTAAATAAACAATTCTGATATAAGTTAAAGCTGTGTGGTCAAGAGTACATGGGGATAGGATTGTAAACTAAAATGCAAGGTTAATTCCTAGTTTCGGTATACGGCGACTTTTTAAAAAATTTGGCGACAGAAAAAGGGCGATAAATAATTCCGATATGGCAACCACGTACTACTTCACTCCCGCGCCTACTGCGACGTTTATGGCAACCCTAAAACCAGACGGGGGAAGAAAGGGGGTTTGCACTGTGATGAGTCACTTTGGCTTATATTTTTGTTAGGATTCGTTCAGTCGTGAACGCTCATTTCCGGTCTCGCGTTTTTTCAGATGATGCTACTGGGATATTGGTTGCTGTTGTTAACGCGTAAATCTTCTGGATTTTAATTTAAATTTTCTCAATTATTGCTTTTAAATGCGAAATGTTTAATAAATTTAATTTAAACCCTTAAATAACAACGGAAAAGGTGATGGATTCTATCCCATTGGATTTTTGACGCGCGCACGCCTTTGTTGCGTACCGGAAAATTCGCTGCGTAATTATAGGTCTTTATTCATAATATAATTATAAATTTTTGGCTTTTTCAATTATCTTAATTATTTGCTGTTGCCTTTATTTCGAAATTTTTTCAATATTCGCATTTTTCATTAATTTTGCAGCCGGATATGTGAACGTTTTAATAATCGGCGGAAACTTATTTTTATAAAAAAAAATACTTTTTGCTGTATTTTGCATGCTATTATCGTCGGTTAATTGTCAGCGTGGCTGTAGGCAACGTCAGATTTGATAATCTTGTTGTCATATGTAGTGCTACGGATTTTGAAAATGGCGGCCATTTTTTTCAAAAACAACGCTTCCAGAACAGCGTCACGTGATCCACAGTTGTTTGACTTCGCGGTTTCCGAGTAGCATCGTCCAATCACGCGTCGCCATGCGATGTTTTCTCGACAACAAGTTTGGCGAGAAATAAAAAGTCGCTGTATACCGAAACTAGGAATTAACCAAATGCAAATTACATTATATGACCTGAACCATTTCTCAATTGACAGTATTTTCAAAAAGAGACATATCTCAGCACCCTCAAACAGCTGGTTCATATTGGTCGGAATAAAGAAGTAGTCATGTAAAAATAAAAGCAACTCAGTCTTTGATATTGCCTTAGATATTACTATCCAAACTAACTTAATCTTATCTATCTTAATCTTCTTCTTTAAGACAGCAAAGTAAACTAAATTTAACCTCCCAAACCAATACAATAGAATAAGAGTAGGTAGCTAGCTTATGACGACTGGGTTGGCAATATTGTATACTGTGTGTTGTTTTCTACAATTTTCTATGTTAACTTTTACTGGCCCATATATTCTACTAATTTATATTTTCTTCTTATTAGGGTAAATGGATAAACAGACAAAGAGTATTAGTTTTTGCTTCACGTGGCATAGCATTTAGGGATCGTCATCTTATGAACAATTTAAAAACTTTACTACCACATTCAAAAACAGGTATGCCAGTTTCTTATTTCACTGTTATATAATCTATTCATGTCCAGTAGCAGATCCAAGGGAGAGGAAATACCCTCATGAAATGACCATATTTTATATAAAAAATTAATAAATTAAATTATGGTTACTCTATTTAAGCAATAAGTAAAATGGTGGATAATTAATAACTAAAAATAATTGATAAATAAAAAAACATTTCAAATAAATGTCACAAACGGTGACCCCACAGCTTTCCCCCCCCCCCCCCCCCAATGTGGATCCTGTATCTGCACCTGTTATGTTTGAGTTTTAAAATGTCTTATTTACCATTTCTTTTCTATTTCAGAATCAAAAATGGATAAGAAATGCCCTTTACTTATGATTAATGAGGTAAAATTTTTTTAACTGAAATTATTTTCTATATAATAAACGATTTTATAGTTGCAATGAATAACATACTTTTCCTTTTTCAATTTCCATTGCTAATAGAAATATTTTTTGTTTAACAGTTATTCTCAGTCTTAATAGTTTGAGAACGTTTTTCAGTCATTAAATCAGTGTGAATTATTGTAAAGCTATTTTTCGAAAGTTGAGTTTTTTCGATTGGGTTGCTAATTCAAGCTTCTAAAAATTCAGGGTTGCCACGCACCGGGAAAACCTGGAATTGTCAGGGAAAATCCAAAATCTTCCGATTTTCTGGAAAAGTCAGGGAATTTTTCTTTTCCATTGATTTTCTACTTTTTTTTTTCAACGTGTATTCGAGTTTTTGCGGATTTTTTTCCTGATTTTCGCTCCACATTTGCCAGAAACCGCCAAAGTGGTTTCCTACAATTACCTGTTCTACGAAGAAACTCGCTTCCCCTCTTATCCCCCCGCCTATTCGCTCACAAGACCCTCGCTCCTGTCCCAATATGAAACACCCGTTCTTAGAGTGGTTGTTATTTGTTCCAAATGTTTTTTTTACTTCTCCTTCATTGCGTTTGAAAAGTAATTGTTGAAATTGATTAAGAAGTTTTATAGATAGTATTTAAAAGCTACAAGGGAGAAGAAAGATATGAAATCAAGAATCATGCAGAAAATTACTCGGCGCTGAATAAAATCGAAAGATTACGACATTACGTGGTGCTATAAATAATTTACGAGGCTGCCACTTGACTGATTTTCAATTGTTCTCAATTTTTCTGTGCATGTCTAATTCCTTCGAAGTTACGCGATTTATCTTTTTTTTTATGATTTAGAATTTCGTCAGAATTTAAAAGTTATTTGTTATATAGGTTTTTAAGGTTTGCGATTTCGAAGATTTGCTGATTTTCGAAGTTCGATCGTTTGCTGATTTTCGAAGATTCTCGATTTTCCTTTGTTTTGCAGTTAGCCTAGATTTATTATTTGGGCGGAATTTAAAGTTATGTGATATGCTAATTTTTTCAGGTTCGTTTATTTTAAAAGACTTAAATTTTCCAATTTTTGAAGATGCACGATTTACACATTTTCAGTTTCGCGATTTAAATATTTTTTATTAGCGATTTCGTCGTTTTTACTGATGTTTGAGGATTTTTATTATTAAAATTTTTTCTTTTATTTGCCGATATTGAAGGTTTTACGACCAAGCGATCTTCGAGTTTTGTTCTAATTTGTCTATTTGTAAGGATCAGTGATTTGTCGACGTCAAAGTTTTGAATTGCAGTACAAAATAACAAGTCTAAATAATAAGTTTTAATAATAAATATAAACAAATTCAATTATAATTTGAAGATGAATTTCGATTTGATAACACCAAGATGTTTCGAATAGTAATTACCGGTCAGTATAATCCAATAATGCTTCCAGCTTTACTTATTTTGCTGCCTAGTAATTATCACGAAATCTACCGATGAGTTTGCATTGCCTCGTAATGATTGACAGTTTTTTGCCTCTGCCTGATCGGAAGAGCGCCCGGTTTTTGATTTTAGATAGGTTTAAGTTTTTAAAAAAATCTGACTGTCGCCGAAATTTAAAAGTGTTCGGATTGTGGGTGTCTTGATTATAGTTTTACATTTTATAATTTTGGAATTTATGGATTTTCAAGAATTCGTTAATTGCAATTTGTGATGATAGACCTTCAGGGTTTCAGAGATTTTTCCGTGCTTCTTAAATGGTTTGCGAATCGCCGATTTTCGAAGTTCATGATTTGAGGACTTTTAGGGTTTCGCAAATTACCGATTTCAAAAGGATAGTAATTCAACTGTTTCTGAGAATTTGCTGTTTTCTAGACTTCCTGAAATTAGGGATTTACTAATCTTTGAGATTTTGTGATTCATTTATTTTCAAAAAATTTCGATTTGCCGATTTTGAAAGGTTCGTGATTCGACGATTTTTGAATGTTTTTCCTCAATCGAAATGTTCATGTCTTTTCAATTTAAAACTTATGGAAATAACTCGTTAAGCTAACAGATGTAAAGAAGTAAATTGAAGTTAGTATTATTAAAAATGATAATCAATGAAATATTTTTAAAACAAACTTTCTTTAAAACATTCTAAAAAGTATATATCTCTTATAAAAGAGAATCCTATGTTATTTGGTGTTGTTTCATTAAAATTGAAGATTGTGATTTAAAATATTAACTAACTTTTACCCTACGGACAACCCACCCCGCTTTGAGTTTTTTTTTCTTTTTTTTAAATTGCCATTAATTTTAATGGCCAGTCTATTTTTACTATGGAAGATAGGTTGTTTTAATTAAATTATTTTTTGGTAATTTACCAATGTATTTTCAAGTAAAAATTTGAAAATGTAGTGGTATAATTGATTATGCGAGTGTACTTAAAAATTTGGATATAAGCTTTGAAATGTCTTGAATTTTTACCAGCAATTTTGTTGGACACCCTGTTTAATGTGTTCATTTTACTGTAGTTTGTTAGTTGTTGTTACTTTAGTTAATAATTATTATCTTAGTGTCTTACTACTATATTTTATGATAAACTATAAAAAGTTCTTGATAAATAATTTGTATTTTTATATAAATTTATTAGAGCAACAGGAAAGCAAGCAACCTTGACTTAGATATCTTTTCAAACATCAAATTTTAAATTTCTTGGGAATTAAAAAAAATAGTTTTCAAGGTAACCCTTGTCCATTTAAGAAACGAATGATAGTTCTTGTTAATTTAGCACATGTTATATCAGGTTTCTTTAGGTATAAAAGTTTAATATTGTATTTTTAATTCACGTTGATAAAAACCTGGAATTTTCCTAAATTTCTCTGGAAAAGTCAGGGAATTTGGTTTTCCAACTTCTGTGGCAACCCTGTAAATTGATAAGTTGTTATAAGTGCTGGTTTTACTTACTTTCAATAATACTTAATGTTTCAGAAACTGGTGATGTTTTTTAATTATGGAAATACTGAAAAGATACTTGGTTTTGATGGGAGCAACTTTTAAATTTTAATTACTAATACTTTTTGTGGCATTATAAATAATATTTGACCTGCAATAATGTCAATTTCAAAGCAAAAGACTAAAACTAATAACTATGAAAGATAAAGTTCTGCTCTTTTCACCTTGAATTTTGGGTTAATTTAATTTTTATTTGTTTGCCAGCTGTGCCAGTGCACTTATTTATATGTGGCTACAGCAGTACCCCAAAATAATTGAAAATAAACTTTATATCTTATTTTGTGTAAAAGCCTGTATGATTTCAAGATATTTTTTCCCCAGATATGTGAAATAAAGAACTGCAACCACTGTATTTACTTTGAAAACAAAAAACACAAGGATTTATATATGTGGTAATTTTCTTTTAAGTAATATTTCAACTGATAATTATGTATAATTTTATAGAATTTTGTGTGTGTGCTTGCCTGAACATTAAGTTTTCTTTAAATTTGTTTCCTTAATACTGGGTGTCCTAAAAGTTCCCGTACTGACGATTCGTGATTTTTTTACACACAAAACAACAAACTTAAAAACATTGTTTTTATGCTAATGGTGAAAAGCACTTTTAACAAAACGTAGGAAAAAAGTTGGAACTTTCATTTATATTAAATGCTCAAAATGTCCGCCCCTTTCATGAAAGCAAAGCTGAAGGCTTTTGCGCATATTTTTAGAAACGTGTTTCAAGATGCTGGGAGTGACTTCTTGTATCCTTTGCGTAATGGCATTTTTTAGATAATCTATTGTTTGTGGATTATCTTCATAAACTTTGTTCTTTAAATATCCTCACAGGAAAAAAAGTCTGGGATACTCAAATCAGGGGAACGAGGTGGCCAAAGATTTCTTGAGATGAGTCGATCGCCAAAAATATCTTGTAGCATGTCCATGGTTTCATTACTTGTATGGCATGTTGCTACCGTCTTGTTGGAACCAAGAATCTCGTTCATTCACTTCTAATAATGCAACTAATTGTAGGATAATTTCTCTGTATACAGTTCCATCAACAGTTGACTCGAAAAACAGAGGCCCAATAATCTTTTTACGTGATACGGCACACCATTGGAAATTGCAATATCCTTCGTTGAGTTTCTTGCACAAAAACTGTTGTAACAATTTTCGGTCTTCCACTTCTGTGTTTGTCTTCCACCGAACCTGTCTCACGAAATCTTTGAACGAGTTTATATAGAGTATCTTTACTCGGTATATCATCATCTGGATATTTATGTCGCCAAAATTCTTTAATCTTTCATATGATTTACATCCAAAATAGCCTCAAGCAGCGCAATTCTCTGAATGCGTGATAAAGTCATGTTGCAATGAAGAACAAAATGACATGGAATTTTATTATAGCACAACTTGAGCGCGAAAAAAACCAAACGATAAAAACAAAAGATTTGATGAAATAATAAGCAGACGATAAAATTCAATATTTGAAAAATTAAACACGGATAATGATTTTTTTAAGTTGGAGTACGGGAACTTTTAGGACACCCTGTATAATGTTTCACTTGAATTCATAACCTTTGAAACCCATCTTGTGTGTAATGTCAAGATTAAACTGAAAAAATTAGGATTATAACAGTGTTTTCATTGTTCTTAAGAAGTCTTTGATTTTAAAATCATATAAGAAACCTTCAAAAGAACTAAATTTCATACCGTGATATTCAGTATCTTAGTTTATATTATCAGTTATCACAATACCATTTTTTGGCCAAACGGATATACCATGTTTTTTCGCCATGCAAAAAAAAAAAAAACCCTCAAATTTTCTACTAAATAATCAACAGCCCTCAGTTTCTGATTTTGTCTGCCACGATCATATTTATATTCAGAGGAACTATACATGTAACCGCCTGAATATTGACCTATTTTCAGAGGTTTATATAAAAGGGAAAGAATAAATGAATCGTTTTGAAATTTAGTATGTTTATTTATTGTATACTAAAATACAAGAATCAGATGGTTGGTTTTGATTTTTCAAAATGGCCGTCGTAGTAACTAATCTCCTGATACCTTGTACCGCAAAAGGCATCAATTGGCAGTATTTTTAGCTTCTCTACGGTAATTAGAAATGAATTGTATATCTTATAGTTAAACCAATAAAAAACTAAAATAGTTGAAAAATTGTAAATAAAACACATTTTTTTTCAATGGTTTTTGGGTAAAAAACTGTATTTTTTAAAAAAATTTGGCATTTTGAGGTAGCATTTGACCACAAGCTAATACTATAGAAAAAAAAGTATTCTGAATTCCGTAAGAATCAGTTAAGAACTTTTTGAGTTACCTTGCCTGCATATTTGTTGTTTTGAGAAAAACGTATTTAAAGTTTTGACACACAGCAGCTGTATGATTACATGGGATTACCAACTAGTCAGCGATAGTGGAGCCTTATAGAAGTCTATAAGTACGTTCATAGCCCTACAGGATTTAAGGTCTTCATAAGATCACTGCACAATAGATCAGAAATTTGAAAAACAGCTAGCGAGAGTTGAGTGCTCAGTTACAAGTTTATAACTGAGTGTTTAACTGATAAATAATGATAATTTTACTCTATAAATTTACAGATATATTTCTGAGATATTATTTTAACTCTGAAAGAAAAATTTCGATATTTTACATGTATCGTCCCACTTGACTGAGATTGATTGGTCAGAGATTGATTCCTTTGAGTTTAATGATTGTTTCAACTAATTCTTATGTGCAAATAAAATCCAATCAAGAAGTTCTAAAAGATTATTTTCTTCCCAGAACGGACATCTTCAACATGCCAATACTCTTATATATTTTTTAATTCTTTCAAATTAAGTTAAAACTATAGTATTAATGTGTTAACAGGGTGTCCAGCCGTCGGGAAAGTCGGGAATTGTACTTGAATTTTTTAGCGCCGGGAAAATCGGGAATTATGCTTGAAATTGTTGAAAACTCCGGGAAATTTCGCCAGTTTCTGAGATTTTTGAATTTTAAAAATTTATGAGGATAAGCCTTGCAATCGGCCGATTTTTAAAAAAATCCCCCATTTGTAAATTTCAGATTTACTGATTTTCAAGACAATTACTTTTTTCGAGAATCTCCAATTCCTTCAAAGTTACGAGTTTGGTCTTTTTTTTTTAAGATTAAGAATTTCGCCTGAATTGAAAAGTTATTTGTTATGTAGGTATTTAAGGTTCGCGATTCATTTGCTGTTCGAATCGATACTCGATTTTCCGTTAGTTTGCAGTTAGCCTAGATTTATATTTGGGTGGAATTTGAGGTTGGGATATGCTAATTTTTTTCCTGTTCTTTTAATTTCAAGATCAATTTTTGAAGATGCATGATTTACACATTTTCATTTTCGCGATTTAAATATTTCGGATTTGCGAGTTCGTTGTTTTTAATGATATTTGATGATTTTTTTAATTCACCGATATTCAAGGTTTCACGATTACGCGATCTTCAGTTTTGTTGTAATTGGTCTATTTGTAAAGATCAGTAATTCGTCGACTTCGAAGTTTTGAATTACAGTACAAAACAACCCAAGTTTAAATAATAAATTTTAATAATACAAAAATTTCAATTAAAATTTGAAAATGAATTTAGATTTGATTACACTAAGATGTCTTCGAATATTAGTTATTGGCCAGTACAATCCAATAATGCTACCTGATTTACTTATTTTGCACCTTGTAATTTTTACGAAATCCACCGATGAGGTCGCATTGCCTCATAGTGATTGACAGTTTTTTCCCTCTGCGTAATCGGTAATCGGAAGAGCGTCTCGTTACTTTTGTAGCTCCGGTTCAGGCCAATCGGACCAACCAGAATATTTTCCTTTGATCAAGTGTTAGTTAGTATTGCGACCTCTTGTTATCACAAGAACAGTTTGAATTTTTGTTTACGTTTTAAACTTTTTTTTCAGCATTTTTTCTACTTCTTCGGCTTATTCTGGGTTTTTGATTTGCGACAGTTTCTTTTTTTTTTTTTAAATCGGACTATTCCCGAAATTTAAAAGTGTCCGGATTATGGGTGTCTGGATTAGCGATTCTGTACTGTATTAGCCAATTTCCGAAAATCCGCAATTTCCGTTATTTCACTGATTTTAAATATTACGTTTTATAATTCCGGAATTTATGGATTTTCAAGAAGTCGTTAATTGCAATTTTTGTTGATAGATCTTCGGGATTTTAGTGTCTTTTCGTGCTAAATGGTTAGTAAAACGCGGCTTTTCGAAGTTCATGATTTGACGACTTTTAGGGTATTCGCGATTTGCCGATCTCTGTAGGATCGCAATTCAACGATTTCTGAGAATTTACAATTTTCCTGACTTCCTGAAATTTTAGAATTTACCAATCTTTGAGATTTAGTGAATCATTAATTTTCAAAAAACTTTGATTTGCCTTCGATTCGCCGATTTTTAAAGGTTGTTCATCAATCGAAATGTTCAATTCTGTCTTTTAGGTTAAAATTTAAGGAAATAACTCATTTTGCTAACAGATGTAAAATATTAAATTGAAGTTAGTATTATTAAAGATTATATTTAATGAAGTATTTTTAAAATAAACTTTTATTTTTTAACATTTTAAAAAGTATCTTGTATAAAAGAGAATCCTATGTTAAGTGGTGTTTCATTAAAATTGAAGATTGTGACTTTAAATATTAACTAACTTAACCCTACGAATAACGCTTTGATTTGAAAAATTGCCATTAATTTTAAGGAGTGAATTTCACTCTTGTTTTAAGAGTGTATATAATATAGGTTGTTTTAATTAAATTATTTTTTAGTAAGTTTTGGTAATTTGCTATTGTTCAAGTACATATTTGTCTGAAAGTTGCAAATTTAATTAAATTACTTGTAAAAATAGATGTATACATACAATCATGTACTCATAGGAGACTATAACTAGGTTGACTATTTGTTAGTACTAAAACAAAAACAATAACTCAAATTTTTCTTTTTTTGCCTAATATTTCTGTTAGCTAGTTGTTAAACATATTTGAAAATGTAGTGGTATAATTGGTTTTGCGAGTGTCCTTGAAAAATTCGGAAATGAGCCTTGAAATCCTTGAAATGTGCTTGAATTTTTACCAACAATTTTGCTGGACACCCTGGTTAAGAGAGCATTAAAGAAGTGCCTACTTTTTTTAGAATGAGTTGATATTTTTGTTACCGAAAGTGATTTGCTATTGATAATATCAAAATATTAAGTCTACCTTATGTTTTATATATGTTTTATCTTTAAAAATTTTTTATAGGGTTGCCAAAGTTCCAAGTGGACCTTCAGCAAAGTTTTTAATCGAGAATGGTAAGAAAATCACCAGTATATATTATATATAGACAACTGTTATTTGTATGGGTCTTAATCATCAAATGAATGTTTAAATTATGCCCCTTCTTTTAACCATGTTTACTTCTTAATGCTAAATCATGTTTTTTTTTTCTTACCAGTCCACACTATGGAAGAATTGAAATTGACAGGCAATTGTCTTAAAGCATCTAGACCTATACTTTCATTTGATAATGTAAGTATTTATAGAGTACATTAATTAATGTTAGTTATTTAAGTTGTAAACTTTTAACTAAACAGTACTTAAGTGTTACATTTTTTGTAATGTTTCTAAAATGTAACTTTTTTTTTTTTGGTAAAAACTCCCTGTAAAATTTATATTCCTTAAAAAAGATTAATTACTAACTTTTATTTTGAATAGCTAAATTTTGAACAATAATAATTGGTTTGTGTTTCAGAGTTTTGACAAGGAACCTCATCTAATGCTGCTCAAAGAACTATTTATTCAGGTATAAAATGAAGTTTAAAGATGTATAATTTAAGAAGATGTACTTCTTTTCATTTTGGTATTCTGTTTGTAAAGTTTTTTTTTTAATCTTAATCTAAAAATGTTATGTAAACTATACACTATAGCCTTGTTTATGCATTCATAAAACCATAGTGGTAAGATGGACCTTTTATCTGTGCAAATATTTTATATTTAGAATAGTTCTGACTTCTGTATGTAAGAAATACAGTAGAACCTTGGTTATCCGATCTTAATTCAGAGTTAGGTCGTATAATTGAAAATTTCTAATGATAGAGAGTTTTCATTTGATGCACTAAAACTTACGGTACAGAGGAGCATCAAAAGGTATGGTCGAAAGACGGCGGACCTTAAATCTGCTAAATTCCAAAATCCATGATGGTTTAGCAGTAGTGCACATTGAATTTTAGTGTTAAGTTATCTCTGAGACTTCCTGACAAAAAGAAAGCATGGGTACATTATTTTTAATTTCTGAGTGAAGTTCTGGGAAAAGTGCTTATTTTTGGTTTTATTACCTAGATATGGAATCGCACGATTTTAGAGGATTTCCGCAGTTTCCCGAAAACTGAAGGTTGCCAGGAATTTGCTTTTATTTTTTTAATTGCTAAGTTTTGTTATCATAAAATCATGGCAGTTTCCCGATTTCTAAAACATGATAATTTTCTGAGCTCGGAGTTGGTACAGAATTCTAATTTCAGAATCGCCAGATAATTCCTATTTCAAAATCAACAGATATTCCCGATTTTTGAATCTCAGAAGTCTCAGTATCGCCGAAGGTTCCTCACTTTAGAATCGCCTTATATTTCAGAAACTGGTTTCTTTTGTGGACAACCAAAAATGACTAAGTTTGAGAATTTTTTATGTTAACTTAAGGGACGGTCGATTAACAGAGGGTTAGGAATAATAGAGGGACGGATAATCGAGGATTTACTGTAGTTAACTAATTCTTAGCTTAGTGCTTGTTTTTCCCTATCAATGTGTAAAAACAACCTATTTCCTTATCTAACAATACTTTTATGGTGTTTTGGCATGTCTGTCCCTAACCAGAGTTAAGCATAATTTCATCAACCAGGCTTTAATTATTTTTTATTAAACAAATGGGATACAAAAGATTGTTTTCTAATTGCCTTAGATACAAAACAAGCTAAAAAAAACCTTTCTATTTCAAGGCTTATTTCTTTATTATTATTGTATTTCTTATAGAAAGAAACAACTTTTTAAATATCACATATATTTGTAGGTCTTTGACACACCCAAGGGTCATCCTAAGAGTCAGCCATTTTTCGACCATGTTTTCACTTTCAAATTCTTGGATAATAGAATATGGTTCCGAAATTATCAAATTGAAGAAGATGGTGTTTCTTTAGTTGAGATAGGTAAGTTTATATGTTTTTTCTTTTTATATTTTAAAATTAAATTAAATTTATAGTTAAGTAATTTTATGGCTGTATTCTTTTTTTTAAAAACTTTTCAGGGTTTTTTTTTTTCAAACTAAATTAACAACTATGTTTTAAAAACAGGTCCCAGGTTTGTAATGAACTTGATAAAGATCTTTGATGGAAGCTTTTGTGGATCAGTTTTGTATACAAACACAGGATATGTCACACCTAGCATGGTAAGTTCAGTTTAAAGTTTAAAATACACTATAAGTTATTTCTTATTTTTAATATTTGCTGGAATTTCTGTAATTTTTTTTATTAATAAGTTAAATCATTACTATTATAATAATTTCTTTATGCTGACTTAAGTTTCACAGTAACATCTGATTGTGTTATGTTAGCTTCCACACTATGTTTATAACGAAAAAGTGGAAGGTATTATAATCGTTCAGTCCATCTGTCTGTCGCCCACTTTCACAGAACGAACCGCAAGTCGCACAAACAAGTGGGATACATCATTTTGAAGCAAAAAATCAGGCTTAGTTACATCCCAAATTTCATTAAAAATTTTAAATTAGAATTATATTTAAAATTTAAATAACTAAAAATTTAATCTACATTGAAATAACATGCAAATTCCATTTTCATTCAATATTGTCACTGTTTCCATTTCGTCAAACGTACAACAAACTTTATTTAAAATAAAAATAACATGCTTGAAAAATATTTATGTGATATGATTCAGTTTAGATTTTTGTAATATCACAATAGAGTTCTTTTGATGGTTCATTATATATGTATGAAGAAAGATGCATAGCGAATTCTAACTTTGAATAAAAAATATGCAAGAGTTCGCTTTTATTATTAAAGCATCAATTTTACTAATTATTTATTCTTCTCTTTTTCGAAAGAAAGTTAATGAACATGTAAAATTGTGGCGACTAAAAGATATTTATTAAAAAAATATTGCATCAATATTCTTCGAATTTCAAACAAATTTAGCATACGATAATGAGTAATTATTAATTTGTGAAAGAAGATTAATTTAAAATAGTTAATTTGGGCGTTTAAAAGTTTGAATTAGAAATAAATAATGCTGGTTTTTTTTGTTGAGCACAAATATTGTGTGGAAGCGGTTTAAGAGATAGATTCTGTAACAAACCTACTAGTTTTTGTTTTATCCAGCAACAAAATGTTTGATGTTCTGAGTTGATGTTATTTATCTAGGAGAAGCAAATTAGTTTAGTTAATATTTTTGCCCTCACTTTCATTATTTTTTTTGTAATTGTCCGTTATAAATTTTCTATTACTGTTACATTTTTATCCTTTAAATCTGGTTTTACTTCTTAATATAGTCTATAAAAATCCAACAGAAATAATTGTGTTAAGAGTCAAGACGTCAAAATTACGAACTCTTTTTCTATCTTTATCGCCTACTTGGCGTAATTGCAATCGTTCAGTGCGCTTTTTTATCGCCAATGAAATTCGATGCCCCCTAAGAATAATTGTCTTTGCCGTGGGCAGTTCAAGTGATTACCATCTTGGCTCAGGGACAGGGTTTACAACCCCCTCACCCCCTTCTAGAGGGGCGAAGAGATAAGGACAACTCTGAAGGAATAAACGAGATTTGTTTGGGGGATTAAGAATTTCTGGATTCAGGGTGGCTTTAGTTGTATTATGCCATTTTAGCTGATTATTACGTGATTAAAAGTATCTTTTGGAATGATTACCCAAAGACGAAATTTTTTAAGGATCCAAAAAAAATCTTTTCTGAAAATTAATTTTAATAATTATTTTAAAATATTTTTAAATAAAATTGCTCAACGAAGTTGATGCATTGGTTTATTGTAAAGTTTTACAGTATGTGCAGTATGAAAATCGTAGTGGGTACAAACCCCTGAATTTTAATTCTGATTAATAAATTATTTCATCGAAGCAATTTATCGAAACTGAAAAGGTTCTGTTTTCGACAGCTCGATGGGTGGCTCCAGTGGCGCCGGAACGTATTCTTTAGAGGTATGGCAAGAAATGCCTCTATCTAGCCACACCCTCCCCCTCCTCCACTTCTTCTAGATGTTTTAAATATAAAATTCATCAACTACTTGAAATTATTTTTAATTAAAATTATTGTTTTAATTTAATTTTCCATGAAAAATAGTTTTTTACTGTATTTTAATTAATAATTTATTTTTTAAATAAAAAATAAGTTCAATACATAAGAAAAAATCAATTAATTATCAAATGTTTTTGTAATTAATTAATTAAATAATGGAAATGTTACATTTTTCTTCTCTTGTTTGCATTTTTCTTCGTGCTGCGATTTCATTAGTATCTTCGTTTTTTTCTCTCAAAATGACCGATATAGATGAAAATAAATGTTTCTTTCTATGCAAGCTTTCTTTGACAAATGTTTTGAATAACCAACAGCACAACAAGAAGTTAACATTTAAAAAATTTTATATGTAAAATATTCTTAGAAAACTCATTTTCGAAAACCAAAACAAAAGTAATTCCAGACAAAAATGAAAACAAACCGTTGACGCTATTGGCCATCCACAACGTGAAATAACCTCATTTAAATAACCTGGGTTTTTTTTTTACAGAAAGTAAACGATAAACTTCTAATATTAAATTTAATTATAAAAAGATATAATTGTGAAGATAAATTTGGAACAGGAAGGATTTTTGGAAATCAAGGTGCTCGAGGTGAAATCGAACTTGTTTTGGGTTGATTTAACGTGGAATGACTACATAATAAGAATTATAAAAATCGGACAGTTAGAACTGAAGTAGAGATCAGAGATATATCATGGTACCTTTTGTTCATCCGATTGTTCAGCTAATTTTTAATTTCATTACTTTTTGTTTTATTTTGTTGGTCGCACAAACGTTTCCTAAAGTAGGCATAAATTGCATTAAATTGAGAAAAAAAATGAAAACTTTGTCTCTTTTATATATGCCCCAGAGATTAAATTAAGTTTGGTTATGAATATGCGGGAGGGGGTGCCCTTCGGGGCCGGTAAAACTGTGCCTTTGTCAGAGAGCCAGTCCGTCCCCTGTTCTACTTCTTAACTCAATTATTTACTAGTCCTATAATTACTGAGGATTTAATAAGAAACAAGGCCACTAGTTAAAGACATCTATTCAAATTATCTAGCTGACGATTTAATTGAAGAATGCATTCATTTTAAAAATCACTGCAACACAGGAATAGAAAAACCATTAGTTAAAGGGAGAGAATGTTGTGACGGGTGCGGCAAATCAATCATAGCCTACAGGCGGCAAATATTTAAATCCGGCCCTGGTTATAAACGTTTGTCCGGGCACAAGTCAACAAGTCATCCGATATTTACTTATGGCATTCTTATGCCACTTTTGCCCCACTGTGCACGGTGACGACAATAGTGGTCATGCACCGTATTTTCACAAAAAAAAGTACAAACAATGGCACTTTTGTAATGTACTTTGTGCAAATGCAATATTTACAACCCATAGTTTTTGTAGTCAAACCAAAAATTAAAATAATGCAAAGCCACTTTTGACAACCTTGAACTCTTGAGCTTTATAACTAGGTACACTTTTTCCATTCATATAGAGATTTTATAAATCTGCTGTTTGATTCAAAGTGGATTTCTTTCTGTGGGTTGGCACACTTTTTCCCAACATAATCCATTTATGACTTTACTATTCGAAAATGGCTTTACACGAACTACATTGATGTAGCATACATATATAGATCAGCTTGACATGAAATTAAAATAGGATTTTTTAAGAAACTAATGGATAAATACATTTTAGAAAATAGGTAATAAACCTCATAACAAAAAGTATAAAACCAACACTAATTATGTATCTTAGTTAATATTGATGTCATAGGGAAAACTGTAGCGATAAATATATGTTCACACAAACAAAATTCAGCTTTGTAGTCTTGTAGATCTTCCACATTTAGCGTATCTCGACATAGCGAAGCTGAAGACAAGTCAAAATAAAACTCGATGCAACACTTACGGTATACGAACTACAATCTGTAAAGATTTCTCATTCTTCTAAACTGTCCTTCTCGGTCGAACAATTAGAAATAGGTGTGCCTGTGGACAAAACCGAACCTAAACCCCCATTCAACCGTTCACTTCTTTCTTAGAATTAGAATCTATTCAACTTTACCGACTCACACCTGTTCCCTCAAAGTGTACAAACAATGCAAACTTATCTTTGTAAATGTATTTTATGTAAAGCTACACATTTTTCTGCATTTTCTCTTAAAAACCTTATTTTCTGTTTGAAATCTCAATCGCATCTTTTCACGAGTTTTTCCTGTAAAGCATTGAACAAGCCCAAAATTGACAAGAGTCTTATCTCTAAACAGAAAAGAACTAACCGCAGAGGTTAGGTGGGGGGCATTCTACGAAATCACCAGGGGTTAGAGCTCCCCTCCAGTGTCTTAGGGGGTTCTATTCAAAGTACCCCACCCCCCACCATATGTTGACAGATAGCATAGACCCTAATTAAGTTGGCGACACTTGGCAGGTCATAGCCAAATGTGGGGTTGTCATAATTCCAGGCCTCCCAACTGGTCCCTTTTTTCCCTAAAAGTCCTTTTTTACATCCCAAGTCCCTAAAACTTCTTATTTAACGAACCTGGTCCCTATTTTCCCTTTTTCACGATAAACAGGAGGACGTTTTCCCTTTTCCCTGCTTATTAGAAAGAAAAAAAATCCGTTGACCAATCGGATTTCTTCTTCCTACTACAATCGACACATGATGTCACTTCAGTGTGGTATAAGCGAGCTTCTGACGAAGCAGTAAACCAGCTACCCACTCGCAACAAACAAATACTTAGGTCTTCGGTAGTTCGCACTCCGAGAAGTTTTCCATTTCCAGCCATTGAGCTAGAAGGGAAACTGGAGTGAAGTGTCGGCGAGCCGAAAACCCACTCACACCCTTTTGAGCGAACCGGGCGGAAAAGGACTATTTTCCCTACACTTGTATGCAATGCTTGTATGAGACCACCTCTATCGTATTGACTTGGGCTCCTAAATGTATTTTAACATTTTTAGTTTGAAAGAATTAACTTTCTTTAACTTTAAATTCCAACTTTTTAAAGAAATAACCATGTGAATCACAGCGAATACGAACCCAATAGCGAAATAGGCAAGTTTCTAGGTTTTATGCCTGGTTCGTTTGGTTTTAGCTTAGAAAAGGATTTTGTTATTACAACTTTTTCCTAAAAAAACTCGAAACGCCTAATTTTAAGGAAGTTCTTTTTATTATGTTAATTTTGTTTAGCAAGTATGTTAATTACTAAATTTTCAATTTAGTCTTTTCTATCACTGTAAACAGTAGAAAAGCAGCTTTTTTTAAAAAAATCTAAAGATCTTTTTTTTTAATGATTTTGAGTTATCTTAAGACATTAAGCAGAAGACTAAACAATGTATAATTGGTAGCTTATAGGTAATTGTCTAATGTCTAAATCTCTAAAGAGGGAGAACATGTAATTTTTTCTCTACTGGAAACCAATTTTCTTTAACCTACTCTTTAATTTTAATAAAAAATAGTACTTTAATTTGAATTAAAATAAAGTATATTTCTTCTGTAAATAGCTTTAGTGTTTTTTTGTGTAATTTTATGCATTGGCATTTATAGATGACAGTGTAACAATGAAGGTCATGTAAGGTTTCTATTTTAAAAAAAACTAAATGTTTGCCCTTGGTCTTCAGGAGCCTGAAGACAAGCTAAAAATTTGACCCCTGTACCTGCTACGAAGAATACAAGATATCATTTAACTTAATATTTTTAGGTCCTTTTTTTAAGATGCTGAGTCCCTTTTTTCCCCTAGGGACAAGTTGAAAATCTGTTGGGAGCCCTGTAATTCGCATTCCCAAAAATAGCAACAACTTTTCTTAAATTTTTAAAGAATACAAATATTTAAATTAAAATTTTTATTTCGCAATGAATTGAAAAATAAAAATTTCGATTTTGTCCAAAATATATAATTATTGCAGTATCTTTATTTTTTACTGGGATACATAGTCATACACTAAGGACATTGTATTCTTCACTGATTTTCAAACTTTAAAAAATTATTAAAAATCCTTAATATGTGACTTTCAATTTTTTTCTTCTGATAGTCTATTTTACTTCTTTTGTTCTTTAAAATGGTGTCAAAAACTAGGGGCCTGTATTAAAATTGTGGCGGCAATTAGTTTGAGAAGATTCTCCATAGGAATACCATTATGATTTTCAAGGGGTGAAATTCGGCTTCATGACTCTTAAGACAGTTATGGGCAAGGTTATAGATTTCTGAGGAGATACTTCATATTCATAGTTCTTTTCATTATACTTATTTTATGTTTCTGTTTCAATATATATATTTTTTTTTTTTCAGCATCGAAGAAATCTCAAAGCAGAAGTAAAAAATAAATATGTTGACAAGAATTCAATTAATGTTTCTGATTAGCAACTGATACAGGTTTGTAATTGTTTACGTTCATGTATCACTTTGTCAACACAGTGTTGCCATATGTTAAAAATAAATACAAATATGTAGTCTACAACAATTCTTTTAAATAAAAATCAATAATATTGTAGTTTAAATATACCATTATTGCATAAAAACTCTTAAGAAACATAAAATTACTTTAAAAAATACAGTGCGTCTAATAAATTGTCCAGGGACTATATGCGTTATAGTATTAAAAATCTCTAGCACGAAGAGAAGTCCCCCAACAAGACAGTCTACAGGGAATACAACCGCGAGTTCATGCTTCCCGCTGGTACAAACCCTGAGCTCATCAAGTCCTCTCTCTCCAAAGACGGCGTCCTCACCATAGACGCACCCTTGCCAGCGATCGAGAACTTCAGAGAGCGCACCATACCCATTGACAAAACTAGACGCTTTTTTTTTTCATCCGCTTCTTACTATCTGTCTTAAGATTGGTAGTGATAACTCTATGAGGACTGTGTTGTAGAAATGTGCTGTTAGCACGTTTGGGCTGTATATAGAATTCTCAGGTGACACAAGTAGTTTTTTAGAAGAATCCACTGAAAGTTGTTTCAATTCTACCGATTAAGGGGGAATGGGCGCGCTGGACAGCGGGTATCTAAACCAAAGTGCATCTGTGTAAATCCAATGGGAAAAATTATTTTCCAAGCCACATTTTTCCGGCTGTATTGAATATTTTTTACAAACGTTTTTTTTTTTAAGGATAAATGTAGATAACTAACAGGTCTCTATAATCCCACTTTTTGAAATTGCTTCGAATATTTTGTGTAAAATTATTCATTGAAAATTTAAAAAAATATTTGAGCCAATTACAAAAAGTGGGATTGTCGGGACCTGTAAGTCAGTTACATTTATCACATAAAAAATCCGTTTGTAAAAATATTCAATGAAGCCCGAGAAATGGGGCTTAGAAAATAATTTTTCCTCCATTGGATTAACACTGAGGCGCTTTGCTTTGGAGACCCGCGGTCCAGAGCGCCCATTCCCCCTTAAGTGGCAGTTATTAGGTTTGAAATTGAATCTTTGATAAAAATGTATTTACAAAAAAAATTAATGTCCTTTTTTATATATTTTGTATAATTAGTTCAAGTTAGTAAAGTTAATTCGTTTTCCCGAGTGTCTGGCCGTGAAGCGCCGTCCATCTCATTTTCTGTAGCCTTTGGGCCTGAGGTGCAAGCGTTTGTCCAAGGCAAGTGGTTTGTTAGACGATGAAGACTCCATCAACTTACCAATCAAGCTTGGTACTCATTTATCGACCCCCAGAAGAATAAAGAGATTATTCTTACCATGAACTCGGGTATACGGCATAGAAGCCAGTCTCACTGACTACTATCACATCGCGGTCATTACTTTATAATCATAAATTGTTCATAAATTTGTTTCTAAAAATCCAAATTCTAGGTTAATTTTTAATTATTATATTATTATTTTCTAAATATTTTGGTCGTGTGTAAGAATTCTAACGACTGCTTGTGTCACTTTACCCTCTAGCATATGTTGTTTAGATGACTACTCAGCAGGACTGTGTATTTTTTTCTTGAATTTGTAGCATAATGTACTTAAAAATGTTATTTAAATTAACATCAGTATAAAAGGTACTATACGTGTTTCGAAAAATCAGTGGTCAAATTGATGCTTAAATTGGGAAAATGATATTGAATTTACACGTTTTTTCAATCCTTTTATTTATTTTTAGAAAATAAGTCAATATTTGGACGCCTGACTTTCAAATGATGCATTTAAACTTAATTTCCTAACAAACTAAACCAAGGATGCTTGCTTTCAAATGTGCTCACCCAGATATACAAAGTGTCCATAGTTTACTACGATTTGAAAAGGCACATCACAGCTTTGAAATGGTTTTGGAAACAAATCGCAATGTCGTTTGTGAACACCTAAAGCAAAGAGATTTTGGGTGTAAATGTATTGAATCAGAGCTGAACGCAAGGTTTGTAGTTTTGGTAGCTAATCGTTATTTTTATCATTTTTTGGGACTTTTTGATTATTTAAAATTTGTTAAAACACATACACAATGAAAATAACAAATAATTATTCGGCAAATTCAAAACTTTTCACATTTCAAATGCAGTTATTGTTGTACATAGTTCGCATATCCTTACTTGTCACACAGTCTTGTTGTATCGTGATTGAATAATTTATGGTATTAAAAAAAAAAATAGAAGTTGCTCGTTGCGACCATCTATAGAGTAGCCTTTTATGTGTCATCGGTGTAGTTGTATTTTTGTTGGCAAACATTCCTTCATGAAGCTTTCGGGTTGGCTTCATATTATTTTTACATTTTTGTGGTGTTTCATCAATCTTGCTGCTGAGCTTATTTGCTAGCTTTATAATAAAAAAAAGTTTTCAAGAATACTTTGGTGTATGATGTACAATAAAGATATATATTTCAGATTATATTTGAATTGTGAATAAATAAATTTCTACAGAGATTCGATTGGTTGTGTGCTTGTTTTATTTGCATTATCCTTCAAAAAAATAGTTATATGAACACAGTAATTATCAACATTAATGAAAATCATTGAAAAATTTTTATAAAAATTGATGTATTGCAGTATTTACAAATTTACATTGCTTTTATGAATTTACATTTAAAGTTTTATTGATGCAAGATTTTATTTATTAGATTTTATTATATCAAAAACGGAAGTCTTCATGACGTATTAAAGTTACGATGCCAGCTATTTTTATCATATCCTAATTAATCAGCAACATATCCTAATTTTGAACGAATTTTTAAAACAATCGAGCACATTCTTGACATGAATTATTATAAAAGAGAAAAAAAATAGCAAAAAGTAAAAGCGCAAAGTATAATGCTTTGGAAGTATAATTTTAACAACTTAATCAGACTTTAACATATAATAAATCATATAATTACAGAAGTACGTTATAATAAAGCAAATGCGTTTTTTTTAAATCACTTTTAATGATAAACTCAATTAAAAATAGTTTTACAAAAGAAATTAAGGTAGTATACTATTTTCTTATTTACTAAAAGTTTTTATACATTACTTCCATTCTATAAGTTTTATCTTGGTTCTACAATTTTCAATTACATTGGCGTTTCAAAACCTCTGAACAGTTTTGTGACTGTGCCTAATATATTATGAACTTTCTTTTATAGACTTAGCTCTAGATATTCTCTAAAAACCAATTATTACAATCTCTTCTAAGATGAGTGAAATTATTTTTGCTATTATTTTCTTTGAAGCACATAGTGACCTTCTATCGTTCTAGCCATTTTACAATGCATGATAGATAACTTTTCGAAGTTTAGTTAAGTCACGTTAGGTTCAGTTTCGTAGTTTCCATGGTAATGTAATCTTTTTTATTCCGTAGAAAATCGATAACCTTTTAAAAGAGCGTCCTCGCAGATTTAGGTCAGTAAGATGTCACTTATTTTGAAGGATAAAGAACACACCCAGTAACGTCTTAAACAATCGATCGCTACAACTATACTAAATATATACATTTGCATTGAAAATTATAAATATATTTAATATTTGAATTATTTTAGAAGGTAATCAAATTGGGAACCATCTTCTAATTGCATTATATTAACTTTACTTATTTTTTGAAGGGTATCTTTGCATTTGTAATTGGAAATGTTTATTGAATAAAACTTATATTGTCGTATGTGAAATTTCTATTGTACATACCATATAATAAAAGCTTTTCTTACTTTTAGTGAAAGACAACCGCGACTTAATGCATTGGACAGAAAAAGCCACATTGGCACAAGGAATGTATTGAGAAATCTCAATAAAAAAATTTAGCCGATGGCAATTAAGTTAGAAAATAATTAAACAATATGACTTTAAATTGCAGTTTCAAGCATTAAACTGCGTCATCCCATTTTCAAAATTCCTAATTAAGTTAGAATCTTTTTTATATGAGACATTTTCCTAAGCCTTTTTATATAGTTACCCTGGACAAATACTTCGTATGCTTTTCCATAAATCAAACGCTTATTTAAAATCATAATTTTCTCTTCTTCTAGCAAACTATAATTATTGAATTTTATCAAAAAAGTATTGAATTTTCGAAAGAAAATTAATGAAACTAGCCAAATTTAGCGTGTAAATGTTTAATATAAAATTAATACTGTGTTTGACGCCTTTTTTCCTGTTGAACACACATGTTGTGTAAAATCTGGCTAAGTGACAGATTTTGTTACAAACCCACTTGTTTTAAAACATAACCCACTTTGTATGTTATTCCTTCGGGTTCTTAAGAATCGCGTGACTTAAAATAGACGACCACAAGAAGACACACGGGGCTATGTATTGCTGAAACACACGTAAAGCTGCGGATTGACACTTTGTTTATTGGAAAAGAGCAGAGGTGGGTGGAAAGGTGGCCAAGTATAGGTAGTTTCTTACAGGGGCGGACTGGCCCGGGCGGCTAGTCGGCGATCGCCGAGTGGGCCGAGTGGGCCAAAAGCAATTTGATAATATTCGTTTAAGTGGAAAAAAATCGATAAATACTTAATTAAGAATGAGCAAAACAGAATTTTTTTATGTCCCTGAAAAGCAGAAAACTATTGATGCTACCAAGACGAGCACTGTTCCCGAATCACTGACTTAACAGTCATTCTGTCAGTGGAATGGTCACCTACAAACTGGCGCGCAAACACGGGGGGGGGGGGGGGGGGGGAATTACATAGTGAAAGACCTCTTAGCATTTACCAAATCTGTATAAAACAAAATGTGCACTCACAAATCAGTAAAGGTCACGGTATTAGGCAATGTTAAAGAAAAGAAATAAAAACTATCCCCCCCACCCCCCCTGATTTATTTGTAAGCCATTTGCAAATTTGGCGGGAATAAGATTTTAGATACATTTTTATGGCGCCGATAATGACGGCTATCCTCTTAAACAGGAAGTATAAAAAAACATAGAAATACAATATTGACAGATTTTTTTTTGAATTCGTTTTCAAGTATAATAGTGCATTTTGTTCGTAAATAAATCAAAGAAATTCCACTATCGCGAAAAAAGAAATAACAAAAACTGACCTCTACCCCCCCCCCCCCCCACCCTCTCTCTCTCCTCGGAATTATTTTTAAACCAATAACCTTTGCTATCTTTGGATGGCTACTTTTTTCTTTTTAAGTTTTTTTATTTTGCTTAGTTAAATAAGTGTAGTGTATTACAAGTTAGGAGTTTTTCGCGGTTTTTTTCTATCGTAATTTCTACTGTAAAGTATCTGTAGTGAGTATGAATATGAGTATGTTTGTTGTTAGTCAGACACAAATTAATGTAGTCAATTTAAAATTTTGTCAACAATAGAAATTTTCCAAAGAGCCCTAATAATATGTTTTGGCCACAAAGGTAAAAAGACGGTTAACCGAAACCTTAAAGTTATTGCATACTTAAGGGGCTGGGGAGCCCAGTCGGTTAAGGCGTTCGCCTTGCATGCGAAAGATCCCATGTTCGGATCCGGGCATCGCCAAAATAACTGCCGACCTATTAACGGCCCGCCCAGCTAAAAATGTCCGACGAATAATACCCCGCGTAGAGGGAGTACACGTTAAATATGCTCCAAAGTCCCGACGCTGCGTACGATGTCTACCTTAAAGATTGCGTTGGGTGCCTACTCAGATGTCGGCTCGTCACCTGACTGTGGTTCTAAATTATGACGCCCGTCCCCAATAGCGCTCATGTAGCTCTAGTGCGACGATATTACAAACTAAACTATATTAAACTTAAAAATCAAACTATGGATGACGAGAGGTGGAGCCAACGTTAACAATATTATGAATTCCATTACCCATAAACAATTAAAATCGTTCTAAAAAATGTCTAAACATTAGCAGTTGGTGTAATAAATCTTAATACGGCTTTTGTATAACACTTTAAATTTTTTTTTAAAGCTTGTGTTTTGAAGAAAACAGAAAAAACGCTACGGATTTATTGAATGTTTAAAACAAATAATTCTAACTATTAATATATAAGGGGAAAAACAATAAGAAAACGGCAAGTCTGATAAAATATCGTAAGGCACCGATTTTTTTTCATTTGTACTGTTCTTTTTTTATGAGGTGCTTGCTTCGTGCGTGCGAACAAGAGTTGGATTTTTTTTACTATTTATTTGGATTTTTTTAAACTGATAACCAAAGAGACCATATTACGGGTGTTTTTTTTCTTTTTCTTTTGGAATAAATGTGGCGTCTAAGCTAAGCAGGTGATGCTCAATCGGAGTGTTCCACGCCTTTTGTAAATCTGGTACAGAAAAAGGAAACGAAAGGAGAAAACGAGATTTTTTAATAGCTGCAGCAGATCCAAGCCAGAAACGCTTGTTTTTTGCATCAAAATCCAAACCACCATTAAACCCAAATACAGTTGCCAGCAAACAGATTAGGACTGGTTCAAATTCAACGTTGGCGATAAATAAATCCGATTTGATTGGGAATTCAACAGGTAAGGGTTATTTTGTGAAAATGTATATTTTATCTAAAAAAATAATACCCAGAATTTTTAAGATATTTATTACTAACGAGAGATAACACTTTTTATTAACGAAATTTAGTACCATTATTTTTTTAATAAATTAAGAAATAAAATTTTTAATTATTAATTTTAAAGTTTATTTGTTTAACTGTTTGCTTAGAAACATATTTTTAAAATATGAAATATGGATAATTATATTGTAAGAAGCAGGGCCTTTGCATGACAGGAGCATGTGGGACGATCGCCCCTGGCCGCCGCCAAAAACGGGAGCGCCAGCAAACTTAATAAAGATCAAAACATTTAAAATAATTAAAAAATTATTAAGGATATTGTATCTTAGTCATCACGAGTTTAGCAATAAAAACTTTTCTAACTCAGAAAAAATTTAAATTGAATTTACGTTGACTAAATATTTGTTTGTCATATTTTTATGTTAACATGTAAGCGTAATTTTTTCCCCTTTGGTTTAAAAAAACAAACAAACTCTTTTACGGTCCACATGTTTAGTAGTTGAGAAACCTTGAAGCCAGCGAAACTTGCTAAAAATTCTAAAATTATAAATTTTGTAAATAAATGTGGCGGAGAAGGGTGCGCATTATTAAAACTCGCCCCGGCCGCTTGGAAATGACGCGACGGCCCCGGTAACTAGCTGAAAAGCGTTTAAATGAGTTACATTTAATTACGATTTTGTGAAGCCAACAATAAGTTTTACAGAATACAGTGTAGTCATTTTATGAGCTTAAAATACTTGGTTAACTTTTTCGGAAATATTGCTGAAAATTTTCGATATTAAATTTCTTAATTTTTCCTCTTAGAATATGAAAGATAAGACATGAAAAAATAATGCAACAAAAATATTTTTTAGAATACTTTAAAACAATATTTAATTTAATATAAGATATTTTATTGACTACAGGGACTGTCAATATTTGAGATTCTTCCTTTCATTTATTTTTTAATGAAGACCAATTACCATGAAACTTTTTTACTTTTTTAAAAGACGATGAAAACTTATTTCATAAAAATCTGAAAAATATTTGTGTTTAATATTGGTGGGCCAAAGTCATGACTGCGCCGAGTGGGCCAAATTTAGCCAGTCCGCCCCTGGTTTCTTACGTGTATAAAGACTATTTTGTAAGGAGGTTGAACAAGAACATATGCTAGATTAAGTCATAAGTGGTTTGTTATTCTGTTACCGCTTGGGTTACAATCAGTTTAGTATGGAATTTACAGCAGTTAAATATTTATAAATAAATTAAAAATCTGAAAGCGATAGCAAAAAAATGGTGATTAAACTTTGATACAGATTTATGTCTAATTTAGATTTATTAATATTTTTTTAATTATTTGAAACACTTAAATTTCAGAAGATGACCCGTTTTTCCAAAGTTTTTAAATTTTGTATAATTAAAATTGTACAGTCAATACTCGATAACTCGAAGTCCCAGGGGACCCCCAAAAATATTCGAATTATCCGAAGTTCGAGTTATCGAAGTTACTTCCCATAATCCCATTATTCCTCTCTACTGATACTTAGGATGGGTCGACATGGTTTAATAGGTGCCATAATACTATAGTTGTAAGCATTTCAATGTTTTTAATAGCCTATGTAAACAACAAGAGAAGAATGAGGTTAAAAGGTTTATTAAAACTCAACTTTAACAAAATTTGGTCTCATTACTTATTAATAAGTATACAAACCATGTAAATATCATTTGAAAAAAAAATAGATATTTCTTGTTTGTATTTTTTAAGGTTGTTGGCATTCACAAAGTCACCTAATTTTTGAAGTTTTGAACTGAATTGTGTTTTTATAGGGGAAATCTATCTCAAAAACTTCGACTTGGAAGATGTTCACTTCGAGTTATCGAGATAGTTTTTTGATAGAAAAGTATAGAAATGATTCAGGACTTGATCAAAAGTTCGAGTTGGCGGATTATTCGACTTATTGGAAGTCGAGTTATCGAGGTTTGACTGTACTTTTAAAGTCATAATAAATGTGTTTATTTTCAATTGCGTACAAGCATTTCATAATTAATCCATACATACATCAGTTTTTTTAAGCCTGTTCTTTTTTAACAACCAAAAAATATATATTTTTTTTAATTTAATGGAGGAATTGATGTGCTGGAGATGTCCTTCCCTGCTAGAATCGATTCTATCGGCCGGATTAAAAAACCTTTTTTGTTAGAAATGTATGACATCAGAGACCTGTTTATTTGTCCGTCTGTCTGTATGTCCGTACAGACACCTCTCTGTCGACGAACCATCTATTTAATTATCAATCATTTAAATCGCTGTTGAAACATCAACAATAGCATGAATAACTAATTATTTAATATTAGTTTTTGAAAGAAAATTTATTTTTGTTAGATGAATTAGTTTGGAAGGACGTCATAAAATGTAACACAATGTGATTATTTGATTTTTCAGTATTGATGACAAAGGAAGTGGCAAGACATTTCATTTATTTGCATAAAAATATGGTTACTTTTAAATTTATATTTCTTCGTGTATTAATGCAATTGAGAGTTGTTTATGTTTTGTTGACACTAAATATTTCGAAAATATAGGGTTTCTTTACAATTTTTTATGCTCCTATTTAAGAATAAGAAGCTCGCGTCATTTAAGGTGTTAGCGACAATTTACAACGCGCCAAATGACGCCTGAACGAATACAAACTATAACGAATATTATTTAAATTTGAAAAAGAAAGTAAAAGAAAATAGCCAATTTTGGTTTTAAAAGTTTGAGTTACAACTAAATGTTATGTTTGCCGATTTTCTTTCTAAGGTGTGTAAATATTGTGTTTTAGCTGTTCTAGGTGACTGTTACTGTTACAAATATAATTGTTTTCCATAAGAATTTCGGTGAGCATTTAAGTAACAGGAAAAGTATGGAAGTGGGGGGGGGGGGGAATGTTCGGGATCATACCGACCCCCCCCCCCCCCCGACCGCTATTATAGTCACTTTAAAAAATGCACAATAATATGAAAGTCAAAAATAGTTACATTGACTTAAAATATTTAAAAATAGATTATTTATTTGTCTTAATTAAACTAATTGGATTAACTGGTTTAAATGCATTGCAGTCAATATTTATATATTTTTTCAAATGTTCCCTTTAATGGTTATCTGAAAATGGTGTTGAACAATCTTAATGATTCTAACCGAGAATTATAGGATAAAATAAATAGCAGGCAAGGATATGTGGCAATTTTTTTTGCATTTGTTCCAATACAAATCTGTCAGTTGAAAATGTGCAACACGGTCATATATATTTTTTAATTCTTTCAAATTAAAAAAAAAAGTTAAAACTATAGTATTAATGTGTTAAGAGAGCATTAAAGAAGTGCCTACTTTTTTTAGAATGAGTTGATATTTTTGTTACCGAAAGTGATTTGCTATTGATAATATCAAAATATTAAGTCTACCTTATGTTTTATATCTGTTTTATCTTTAAAATTTTTTATAGGGTTGCCAAAGTTCCAAGTGGACCTTCAGCAAAGTTTTTAATCGAGAATGGTAAGAAAATCACCAGTATATATTGTATATAGACAACTGTTATTTGTATGGGTCTTAATCATCAAATGAATGTTTAAATTATGCCCCTTCTTTTAACCATGTTTACTTCTTAATGCTAAATCATGTTTTTTTTTCCTTACCAGTCCACACTATGGAAGAATTGAAATTGACAGGCAATTGTCTTAAAGCATCTAGACCAGTGGTTCTCAACGGGGGCGCTACCGCCCCCCAGGGGGCGATTGGAGGCTGGTAAGGGGCAGTGGGAATGTTTTGGGCGGTAGGGGGCGGTCGGTATGTTTTGGGCGGTAGGGGGGCGATTAGCATATTTTGGGAATTCAAACTTAATTTTAAAAGTCTCAAAAGAAAATATACCATTGATTACCCGGTTACCATTGTTAGGACTATCATACAAGCCCCGCTTTCTTTGTAACTCACTTGTTGTCCGTGCCATCTTCAGTGCTTCACGCATGTCCTGTAATGCTTCTTGTTTATTCAATTCGTGTATTCTTGATCGTATTATTAAAAATTAAAATGTTCGTTCGTTTTTCCGGCGTCCTAAGTATTTTTATTTGGCCCATCTGGCAAGTGCATTCTTAATTCTTTTTCGTGATAATGAACGGTTTTGCACCATCCAGCTACATCCAGTGTTATAAAACACGTGCCGTTAAGCAATGATACAGTACGACGGCGAATTGATGAGGTGGCGAAAGATGTTGAAGCTTCTTTAAGCAACCTTTTGATGCACACCGAATTTTCTCTTCAGGTTGATGAAACAACCTTTGCAAGTATTAACGAGACTTTATTGATAAAATACGTTCGGTTTGTGAAGGAAGGGAAAATTATTCAAGAGATGCCTTTTGCCAGAAGCTTGATTGCCGATACTAAAGGTCAGTCTATTTTTAATACTGTCAAAGATTGTTTTCAAGAAAAAAATATTTCTCTTGGGAACATTATATCTGTTGCCACCGATGGAGCCCTTGCGATGGTTGGTCGTCATCGTGGATTTATCTCTTATTTGGAGAAATTAGTCCCAGGCACATTAGCTGTTCACTGCGTGATTCACAGACAGCATTTGGTTGCAAAAACCCTTAGCGACCTTTTGCATCAGTCTGTACAATATGTTATTTCTGCTGTAAACAAAATTCACAGCAATGCTCTCAACGATCGGTTATTCCGGCTGCTACCATTAAGAACAACCATCTCACTGATGTTCTTGATTGATATTCCATTTGTAGTGCGTTATTTTTTTGCTGTATTTGTCTTCAATTATCTAATAAAGTGTACATACTTTTAAAACATAAAATCACATTTAAAGCATTTGTTTTGCATGTCATTTTAATTTAAAAAAAGTAATGTTATTATCCTCAAACAAATTTGGTGTGAAAAAATTACTCAAAAGTTTGGCCTTTTATAATTCAGTAATCTTATTCCATATACCTTAGAAATTTACAAGATTTTCACAGAGGGGGCGGTGAAATTTTTTTCAATCCTCAGGGGGGCGGTAGCTTTTAAAAGGTTGAGAACCACTGATCTAGACCTATACTTTCATTTGATAATGTAAGTATTTATAGAGTACATTAATTAATGTTAGTTATTTAAGTTGTAAACTTTTAACTAAACAGTACTTAAGTGTTACATTTTTTGTAATGTTTCTAAAATGTTGTAACTTTTTTTTGGTAAAAACTCCCTGTAAAATTTATATTCCTTAAAAAAAGATTAACTTTTATTTTGAATAGCTAAATTTCGTCTGTCTGTCACCCACTTTCACAGAACGAACCGCAAACTAAAAATTTAATCTACATTGAAATAACATGCAAATTCCATTTTCATTCAATATTTTCACTGTTGCCATTTTGTCAAACGTGCGAGAAACTTTATTTAAAATAAAAATAAAATGCTTGAAAAATATTTATTTATGTGATATGATTCAGTTTAGATTTTTGTAATATCACAATAGAGTTCTTTTGATGGTTCATTATATATGTATGAAGAAAGATGCATAGCAAATTCTAACTTTGAATAAAAAAATATGCAAAAGTTTGCTTTTATTTTTAAAGTATCAATTTTACTAATTATTTATTCTCTTTTTCGAAAAAAAGTTAATGAACATGGAAAATTGTGGCGACTAAAAGATATTTATTAAAAAAATATTGCATCATTATTCTTCGAATTTCAAACAAATTTAGCAAACGATAATGAGTAATTATTAATTTGTGAAAGAAGATTAATTTAAAATAGTTAATTTTGGCATTTAAAAGTTTGAATTAGAAATAAATTATTAGCTAAAGGCCTTGTTTGGCGAATTTCTTTCTGAGGTGTATAAATAGTGCGTGTTTTTTTGTTGAGCACAAATATTGTGTGGAAGCGGTTTAAGTGATAGATTCTGTAACAAACCTACTAGTTTTTATTTTATCCAGCAACAAAATGTTTGATGTTCTGAGTTGATGTTATTTATTTAGGAGAAGCAAATTAGTTTAGTTCATATTTTTGCCCTCACTTTCATTATTTTTTTGTAATTGTCCGTTATAATTTTTCTATTACTGTTACATTTTTATCCTTTAAATCTGGTTTTACTTTTCTTAATATAGTCTATAAAAATCAAACAGAAATAATTGTGTTAAGACAGTTATGGGCAAGGTTATAGATTTCCGAGGAGATACTTCATATTCATAGTTCTTTTCATTATACTTATTTTATGTTTCTGTTTCAATATATATATATTTTTTTTCAGCATCGAAGAAATCTCAAAGCAGAAGTAAAAAATAAATATGGTGACAAGGTCGGCGGATCAGCAAGATATTAACTGAGAGTTATTAAGAAAGAACTGAATATTAGAACCTATTAACATTATATGATTAGAACATTATATTACATACATATTTGTTCAAAACTTTCATTTTAATTGGATTGCATACTTCAAGGTTTTTTGACTATGGTATTGGTGTAAGTCAATCTCACCCCTTCTACCTTTCATTAAATAAGCCCGTCCTGCGTGACGGTAGCGCCCTCTGTGTTGTATGTGTTATAACTCTAAGAATGTTCTTGTTATAAAGTACCAATTCAAGCCACACACTACCCCTAACAACCCCAGCTATAATCAATACATTGAAGCAAAAGCCCAAGACATTCTTAACTCCCCCTGCAATAACCAGATCCCCTTCACCACACCAATAGAAATAAAGAATATTATTAGCAACCTCAGCCCTGGAAAAGCCCCAGGCTTTGACAATATCACTAACAAAGCCCTTAAAAATCTCAGCCGTAAAGCGATTGTCCTCATCACTAACATTATAAATGCCTGCCTCCGCTGTAAATACTTCCCATCCATCTGGAAGCATGCAGCTATTATTCTATTCAAGAAGCCTGGTAAAGATCCTAAAATTGCAGCAAACTACCGTCCCATTAGCCTTCTCCCATCACTATCCAAGATATTAGAAAAAGTCTTTAATATCAGACTGAAGAACCACATCGAAGAATATAACATCATTAGCCCAAACCAATATGGCTTTAGAAAAGGGCACAGTACTACGCACCAAGTCCACAGGATTGTCGAAAACATCACCAGCGCATTCAACCGCAAGGAATATGTTGCAGGGGTCTTCCTTGACATTGAAAAAGCATTCGACAGCCTGTGGCACCCTGGTCTTATTTACAAAATGCAACAACAGAACATCCCTGACGCCATGATCCACTTTACCAGCTCTTTCCTCTCCCTAAGGACATTCCAAGTCAGAATAAACTCCACCCATTCAAGCATCAGACCCATAAGGGCAGGAGTCCCCCAAGGAAGTATTAACGGCCCTATCCTCTATAACATCTTCATAAATGACTTCCCGCACCCACCCAACTGCACAATCGCCCAATTTGCCGATGACTCTGCTATCCTCGCCAATTCAAAGAGATTCATCAAAGCTATGAACACAGTACAAACGGCCCTTCATGAAATTGAAAGCTGGACCAGGGATTGGAAAATCAAAATCAACGCCGCAAAGAGTGAAGCCATCATCTTCAAATACAACAATAAACTTACTCCTGTCCTTCCCCCTACTATCCATGGAAGCCCAATTCCAATCACCAAAGATGTCAAATACCTTGGCGTCTTCCTTGACGAAAAACTAACATACGAGACTCATATTAGCAAAACCATTATTAAAGCCCAAACTGCATCCATCATACTGAATCCCCTCATCGGGCGCTCTTCCCAACTTCCTCTGGCCACCAAGAGAATATTATATCTTACCATGATCAAACCAATCCTTCTCTACGCCTGCCCAGCCTGGGCTACTGTGAAAAAGACTACCAGAAACAGAATTCAAACCTTCCAGAATAAATGCCTCCGGAGAATCACGGGTGCCCCCTGGTTCGTCCGAAACAAAGCCATACATCGCGACCTCATGATAGATTCAATTGACTCTTCAATCCTTAGCACAGCCCATAACCACTTCCAGTCAATTGAAAACTCGGAATACGATCACATTAAAAACATTATTAATTATGATCCAGTAGCCGAACAACCGCACAAGAGACCCAGAACTGTGCATCATAATTCGAACTGGTAACCTTCTCATTGTTTTTCTACGAGCCCATCATGTAATGGTCGACTTCTGTTGTACATAGTTTTACTTAGTGCCTTTTTTCCTCATTTCATTGTCCTTCTTCGAGCCCACCATGCAGTGGTCGACACCTGTTACCCTATATTTTTGAGCATATATTATTTAAAAATTTATTATAAAAAAAAAAAAAGGAGGCATATATAATCTTTATATATCCAGAAAAATATTCATAAAAAAAAAAAAAAAGTATAAAACAAAATATATATATATTTATATATATATATTAAAAAGAAAAATAAAAATCAATAAAATACAAAAATAGTATAAAAATTTTAGTTTCTAGATTTATTGTTGTTACTGGATGATCACTGTCTATCTATAATCTGATTGACTTCCCAATCAATCATTGTATATACTGTAAATATTGTTCCCTCATCCAATCATTATATTTTGTATTTTTTCCTTCATTTTGCTTATTATGCTACCTTCTTAGTATTTTTTATACCTCCCACACCATAATCGGCACCATTGCCCACTCTCATTGCGTCTTACCGCAGTTAGCCCCCCAATCCCTTCGTTCCCAATAGGGACTACATTAGACGGATCGGTAAAGACCCTCGGGTCAACCGAGATTCTTAGCCTTGATACAAGATACAAGATATTTTAAAGATGGCGTGATTGTATAAGTGTCGTATTTTGTCTAATGCTCTTCAACTTATAATAAAATGATGTTTGCTGCTACTCTGCTAATAATCACTGGATCGATCCCTAACCTCTCCGATAGGTTATGGGACCAGGCACGACTCCGCCGCGAAAACTCTGAACTTTTTGAAGAGTAGCGAGGTTAGGCTTAGAAAGCTAACCGTCGTCTTAGCAGCCATTGCCAGCACGAGGACTTTCTTTCATTTGCTCTTACCCCTGGACTTATACGACTATGGCTCAAGTCAACAGCATAGAAAAGCTCAATAAATCGAACTATTCTACTTGGAGGATCCAAATAGAAGCAGTACTGATCAAGAATGATCACTGGAGTTTTGTCAACGGAACAAACGTAAAACCAGAAGTAGCTGCTGATCGGGAAAAATGGACAACTACTGACGCTAAAGCCAAAGCTGACATCGTCCTAGCCATGAGTCCAAGTGAACTATGCCATATAAAAAATTGTGAAACTTCAAACGACGTGTGGACAAAATTAGAGTCGATTTACGAATCAAAAGGTCCCGCCAAAAAGGCATCGCTGTTGAAGCAACTTTTGTTTCGAAAAATGACGAACAGTGAAAATATGGCAGAACACTTAAATAACTTTACTGATACTGTGGATAAGCTGAACGCACTCGACGTCAAGATTGCAGATGATTTATTGGCCATTTTAATGCTCTACAGTGTCCCCGCGAACTATGAAAATTTCCGCATCGCAATCGAAACTAGGGACAAACTACCGTCGCCAGATGATCTAAAAGTAAAGCTGCTGGAAGAATTCGAAGCTAGAAATTCGAAGGATAATATGCCAACCCCTGAACAGGCATATTTTTCGAAAAATAGAAATCCACATCATGATGAGCCGACCGCAGACAAGCCAAAGTGGAACAACGGCAACAAGAAACCCTTCAAGAAAAAGAAGTGGCCACAACAGCAGCAACACCAAAATGGAAGAGAAACAGCTAAAATAATCTGTTACAAGTGCTCGAAACCAGGACACAAGGCCGCGGACTGCTACAGTTCCGGAGTGAAAAATAAACACGTCTCACTCAATACAGAGGTGACTTACTCCACAAACCGCATGGACTCTAACGACCAAAAACAGTGGATACTAGACTCAGGCAGTTCATCACACTTAAGCCCAGATGGAAAGATTTTTTATTCGATTTCTCCAACTATAGAAAATAATCTGATGATGGCAGACCAGTCCACCACCCAAATAAATGGAATCGGCACCGCAAAAGTTGCTACCCTGATTGATGGAGAAGAAGCAGAAATTGAAGTCAGCGAGACACTCTACTGCCCAGGATTGAGAAACAACCTCCTCTCTTTCTCCAAAATCTGCGACAACGGCTTCACCGTCACCTTCACCCGAGATGGAGCGAGCATCGTACATCCTACCGGACTGACGTTGGAAGGCGAAAGAAGAGGTAACCTCTACACCTTGAAAGGATTGGACACTCCCTCATCGGCCCTTGCAAGTGACTCCCTGGACACCAAAAGGAAGGCGGATATAATCAGATGGCACGAACGCCTCGGACACCTCAACTTCAAATACCTGGAAAACGCGATAAAGAACAACCACATTCTCGGAATCGATGTGAATGGACAAATAAAATGCCCGGATTACTTGTGTGAAACCTGTGTGAAAAAAGAAAACTCACCGCAGCCCCCTTTCCACATAAAAGTGAGAGGTCCACTATTAAATGTTATAAAATACATTCTGATGTCGTCGGACCATTTGATGTGGAGTCCCTTGGTAAGAACGTATATTTTATCACCTTTATTGACGACTACAGTAGGTACGCAATTGTAAAACTCCTAAAGCATAAATCAGAAGCATTTAATGCATTTAAAGAGGTGAAAAGTTTCTTGGAGAATCAATCTGGTTGTAAAATAAAAATTTTGCAAACAGATAATGGGGGAGAGTATACGAGTAATGAATTTTCTAAATTCTTAAAAGATTGTGGAATTCAACATAGATTAACTGTTAAAAATACTCCACAGCAAAATTCGATTTGTGAGACGCATAATTTACGGCTAGGAAATTTACTCCGTTGTTATTTAATTGAGTCTGAACTCCCACCAACTTTTTGGGGAGAAGCAGTAACAACCGCTTGTTACGTTAGAAACCGACTACCTTCAAAGACGTTAAACGGAGAAACCCCTTATACGCTCTTTTTCGGCAAACCACCGAATTTATCCTACCTTAAAACGTTTGGCTGTAAGGCTTTTGTATGGAATAACAATAAAAATAATGCTTAGTTTTAATTTACATTTCTTGTTTTTTAATGCAGTTCGGAGTAGTTTCATTACTTTTGTTATTAATAAATATTTATTCTTCGAACTACAAATAAATCACGAGCAGATGATAAATAATATTTAATTAATTTGCGAACGAATATTAAGGAAAATAGTTGATTTTGGCTTTTAGAAGTTTAAATTATAGCTGGGTGCTGTGTTTCGATTTTTTTTTCTAATGTGTATAAATCTAGTGTAGAAACGGCTGTTGATGATATTTACTTTAGGAACCTAGTTTTTTTCCCGATTAGAACTTCAGTAAGTATTTAAGTAACAGGAAAGTAGGCTATTTTAGTTCTTTATGAACTTCTTGTTTTAATTCTTTCGAATTAAAAAAAGAAAAGTAGGCTAAAAACCAAAGAGTTCAAACACATTTAAATGAACCACAACTGAAAGTTATTTTTTTGTGTTTTGTTGGAGTTTCCTGCAATTTGTTAGTCTTAAAATTAACTGAAATTGTTGGAAACTGTTTACGTGAAGGTATTGTAGATTTCTACTTTGTGTTTTTCGATTGATTTAGCTCAAGTGGATCTGCATTTCAAGTGAGGTTCGTCAAATAAGTATTGCGTGCGATAGGTTCAGGACCGTTTATTGCCAAAATAGCTACCGAGTCCGACATAAAAACAGTCTCTACAGCCAAACAGTATGAGTTATGACGAATTACACCACATATAGAGGTAGGACACGTTAAATATGCTACAAAGTCCCGACGCTGCGTACGATGTCGCTTCTAAAAGTTGCGTTGGGCCCTACTCAGGTGTTGGCTCGTCACTTGACTGTGATTCTGATTTACGTCGCCAATAGCCCTCGTGTAGCTCTGGTGCTACCGTAAATCAACTCAACCTGGATTGATTATCTTAAGTTTCCTAGATACTGATTTTGATCAAAGACTGCCTGCATGCGAAATATCCTTGACCTATATACCAAATGTAGACGCACGGAAGAAAAAAGTTCATTATTGTTGATCAAGTGTGCTCAGATATAAGTTTAACAGAAAGAATCATTCTGAATTTACTTTTCTAGTTATCAGTCTTTTACTTGGTATTACTTTTTGTATTCGTTATGTTAGTACTTGTTTTAAATAGCCGCTTTCAGTGCGAAAATCCCCGTCAATGTAATGTATTCAAATCAAACCAAAGTGACTAACTGTTGCTAAGCCACAGTATTTATATTGAGTAAATACTCCGTGACAATATAGAAAGTGGCAACTGTGCTGTTAAACACCTTTCCTATTCTTATTGGCCGTTGCTAACCATCCGCCAGGATGGTAAATAGCAACCAATCATATCGGTTCCGACTGTCGTATACGACATTCGGGGCTGGCGTATCTTTAGAAACTGGACAAACTGGTGTACTAGATTTGGCATTATATCACCACTTATAATAATTTTCTAGAATGTTTACAAAATCAGCGATTTCCAAGCGGTTACAGTGTTGTACTGTTATTTTCTGAATACATAAATATGTTTGTAATTTTTATACGAATTATAAATAAATTTTTGATGAAAAATTAGTTTTTTATACAAATTTAAATAGTTTTTGATGAATAATTAGTTTTTTTATACAAATTTAAATATTTTGTAATGAATAATTAGTTTTTCATACAAATTTAAATATTTTTTGATGAATAATTAGTTTTTATACGTTTTTAGTGTTTCTTGAAAACTAATGTTAGTATTTAAAATTGCATTGAACAATTTTTACATCTATTTTTTCATTTGGGCTCACAAAAGAAAAGGAATTATCTTTTTAACTTAATTTATTATATATAACACACTTTCAAATGTTGAAGGCATTTCCTTAAGTCCCTTCAACAAATAATATATTAATTTTTTTTAACTAATTCATTAAATTTAGTAGAATCATTTTGCTTGCATTAGGTTAAAATCAAGGTTTCGCTGTACAAACCAAAGTACTTGCTATGAAACTTAACATACTTTCTATGCATTTGGTACTTTTTTTTAATTTTATAACGGATTCGCTTAGTCATAATATCTTATATTAAATTATATATTCCTTACATCTCAGCGTTATAAAATTATCTGGTTGTACAGGTACTCAAGTATAAAAAGTCTGTTACCTCTTGTGTGGGTAAATCTTGAACGTGAAAAAACCCTCCTTAGTCATCAATAATTAAAATACACTGCTCAAAACAATTAGGGGGGGACTTTTTACTTCACTCCCAACTTTCTAATTTTTATTCTAAAAATCTAAAATTTGTGAAATAGATTCATTATGCATCCAGAATGAAATAGTAAAAAAACAGGAGAAAAAGAATCATAACTTTTGAATAAATTATAACCATAATTTTTTCAAAACTTTATTTGTTAAAAATAGTTGAAATTATTTTTTAAACATCTAAAAAATGCAAGAATGAAAAATGTAGGGTCAATTTATTTTCTAAAACTGTTTTAGAGTGAATGTTATTTTACCATGTTTTTCATATTTTCATTTAATATTAAAACAAAAATTATTAAATTCTTCAAAAGACATGATTCTTCCATCTAACGATACATATAAGTGGCGAATTTAACTTAGTCAGAAAAAAATCCCAAGCTGATGATTCCAAATGGAATCATTGGGAATGAAAGGGTTTAAACCATGCGCTCCCCTAATTGTTTGAGCAGTGTATTTCAAACCCTATACCTTTCCCGTAAAAGAAAAATTTAAACATGATCCTTCCCTCTATAATTATTTGCCCCCTCCAAGTCAATTATATAATGAATCTCCTTATCATTTATTGCTTCATCATGTTGCGACTACTATCGTATACTATCTGTTGCAAAGTGATCTTTTTTCAATAAATGAGGTCCATAATAAGAATCTTCACTATACATGAAGATTTTGTTTTTGTAAATCCGATTTATAAAAACAAATTTTGTTGTTATTGTGGTTTTCATTCGTTTTAATAAAACGAATGAAAAACACAATAGTTATCACGCATGTCATTAAGTTCCACCGCCTGTCATTAATAATGTGACCAGACGTCCCTTTTTTTTTGTCTGGACAGTCCCGCTTTTTGTCTCACTGTCAGTTATGTTCCTTCAAAACATCCCGCTTTTCTGTTAAAGTTTCGGAAAACGGGAAATATATAAAATCTAGATTTGACAACATTTTTGCTAAATAATCTGTTTAAAATGTTAATATGACCTTAAAATACTAAATAGTTTTTATACTTTTATTACCATAAGGATAATGGTGACGATTATTTCTCAATTATTTGTTATGAATTAGACGGTGGGGGGTGAGAGTTGTAGGAAATAAAATGTTTTGAATTAGGAATTTAAAAATTTGGTCACATTAGCCATGACGGAGGTCCTTAACTTTAGGCACAAGATTTTAAAGAGAATTATAAACATTGACAAATTTATATTCTGATAATAAGTTAGAATATAAGGGAAAACAACTGCTTTATTGAAAGAAATCTGCTTCGTTATACTGCATTTATTAGCAATACTGAACTTATATCTTTAAGGTTACATATCCAGCATAGCATAAGCAGACATATTCCAACAAGCAATAAAAAACAATGTTCTTTTCTTATTTCATTCCTGCATTTTGTTGACAAAAAATTATTGAATGAGAATATTACTTGAGAAACACTCATACTAATCCTTATTTCAAGTCCATATTGTTTTTTAATACAGGAAGGCTATATATATGAAGTATTAAGGAGACGGGGTATGACAGCTTCTTAATCCACTTATTACAAATCTGACTATCATTTAGCGTTAAAAAAAAGTTTTATTGTTTTTTTTATCCTTTCTTATCTCTTTTTTCATTTGGGCTCACAAAAGAAAAGGATTTATCTTTTTAACTTAATTTATATATATATAACACACTTTCAAATGTTGAAGCTATTTCCTTAAGTCCCTTCAACAAATAATATATTAATTTTTTTTAACTAATTCATTAAATTTAGTAGAATCATTTTGCTTGCATTAGGTTAAAATCAAGGTTTCGCTGTACAAACCAAAGTACTTGCTATGAAACTTAACATACTTTCTATGCATTTGGTACTTTTTTTTAATTTTATAACGGATTCGCTTAGTCATAATATCTTATATTAAATTATATATTCCTTACATCTCGGCGTTATAAAATTATCTGGTTGTACAGGTACTCAAGTATAAAAAGTCTGTTACCTCTTGTGTGGGTAAATCTTGAACGTGAAAAAACCCTCCTTAGTCATCAATAATTAAAATACACTGCTCAAAACAATTAGGGGAGGACTTTTTACTTCACTCCCAACTTTCTAATTTTTATTCTAAAAATCTAAAATTTGTGAAATAGATTCATTATGCATCCAGAATGAAATAGTAAAAAAACAGGAGAAAAAGAATCATAACTTTTGAATAAATTATAACCATAATTTTTTCAAAACTTTATTTGTTAAAAATAGTTGAAATTTATTTTTAAACATCTAAAAAATGCAAGCATGAAAAATGTAGGGTTAATTTATTTTCTAAAACTGTTTTAGAGTGAATGTTATTTTACCATGTTTTTCATATTTTCATTTAATATTAAAACAAAAATTATTAAATTCTTCAAAAGTCATGATTCTTCCATCTAACGATACATATAAGTGGCGAATTTAACTTAGTCAGAAAAAAATCCCAAGCTGATGATTCCAAATGGAATCATTGGGAATGAAAGGGTTTAAACCATGCGCTCCCCTAATTGTTTGAGCAGTGTATTTCAAACCCTATACCTTTCCCGTAAAAGAAAAATTTAAACATGATCCTTCCCTCTATAATTCTTTGCCCCCTCCAAGTCAATTATATAATGAATCTCCTTATCATTTATTGCTTCATCATGTTGCGACTACTATCGTATACTATCTGTTGCAAAGTGATCTTTTTTCAATAAATGAGGTCCATAATAAGCATCTTCACTATACATGAAGATTTTGTTTTTGTAAATCCGATTTATAAAAACAAATTTTGTTGTTATTGTGGTTTTCATTCGTTTTAATAAAACGAATGAAAAACACAATAGTTATCACGCAGGTCATTAAGTTCCACCGCCTGTCATTAATAATGTGACCAGACGTCCCTTTTTTTTTGTCTGGACAGTCCCGCTTTTTGTCTCACTGTCAGTTATGTTCCTTCAAAACATCCCGCTTTTCTGTTAAAGTCTCGGAAAACGGGAAATATATAAAATCTAGATTTGACAACATTTTTGCTAAATAATCTGTTTAAAATGTTAATATGACCTTAAAATACTAAATAGTTTTTATACTTTTATTACCATAAAGATAATGGTGACGATTATTTCTCAATTATTTGTTATGAATTAGACGGTGGGGGGTGAGAGTTGTAGGAAATAAAATGTTTTGAATTAGGAATTTAAAAATTTGGTCACATTAGCCATGACGGAGGTCCTTAACTTTAGGCACAAGATTTTAAAGAGAATTATAAACATTGACAAATTTATATTCTGATAATAAGTTAGAATATGAGGGAAAACAACTGCTTTATTGAAAGAAATCTGCTTCGTTATACTGCATTTATTAGCAATACTGAACTTATATCTTTAAGGTTACATATCCAGCATAGCATAAGCAGACATATTCCAACAAGCAATAAAAAACAATGTTCTTTTCTTATTTCATTCCTGCATTTTGTTGACAAAAAATTATTGAATGAGAATATTACTTGAGAAACACTCATACTAATCCTTATTTCAAGTCCATATTGTTTTTTAATACAGGAAGGATATATATGAAGTATTAAGGAGACGGGGTATGGCAGCTTCTTAATCCACTTATTACAAATCTGACTATCATTTAGCGTTAAAAAAAAGTTTTATTGTTTTTTTTTTATCCCCCCCCCCCCCCCAACCAGTACTTAAAGGCACCACTGAACCTCAGGCTAATTAAAAAAAGTATAAAAAAAATTATAAAGGAAATCAATTACTTTCAAATTATATAGAAATTTTGTTTCAATTTATTATCATTCGACAATTAAGTTAGTTCATTTATTAGATATTAAATTATAATCAAGTTAACAAGATTTTAGAAATTTCCATTAATACATTTGAATGTTTAATGCATAAAATATATTCTTCCTAACGGTAATGAACTGGACAAATACAAATTTTTATATTAGCTTGACTTTATTTTTCATATAAGTTTACAACAAAAAAATTTTTGAACACAAAACGAACAATTAAACTAAGAAAGAACTAAGAAAATTAATATATATTTTTTATTTTGTTCACACAGATAAGAAACATTTACAAAATTACACTTTCTTATGCAAACTAATATTTACAGCATATATTACAATATATGAATAAAACAGCTGCAATTTTATTGAAATTTCCTAAGTAGAATTCTACATTTTAAAACTTTTAACTGAATAATACCTAGGCTGTTAACAATATTGTCTTGAGCTCAACATTAATGATGAAGTAGCAGTTGTGATTTAATACAAATAATAATGATGTAAATACATTGTTTAAATAATTTTCACTTGTCAAAACTTATAAAACCGATGAATAATTCCTGTTAATTTAAAGAGAAATACTGAGTGGATAAAGAAAAACATACACAAGTAATAATACTCCATATCAAATATCTTGAAAATTCAGACACATAACATATTCCCTTTTAAATAGCAACAAAATTTACATAAGTTTACATATTTTTAATTAATGACATATTTTGTAATTAAATTTACAATCTGAAATCAACCCTGAAGACGTATTTATGACTAAAAAGCACATTGGAATTGATGGAATTATATATGTAATTATAATGGGAATGCAAGGACCATGGTACTATTGTTGCCTATGTAGCTTGTCTGACAGTGTAGACAAGTCTGTTGAGTGTCAGGAAGTCACAGACCAGAAGAGGATGCATTTCAATATCTGCTGTGGAGAGGCCTGACCGCATAGTTAAGATTGAGATGCTGCTCTGCAAAAATTAATATGAAAAGCAGTTAGCCAAGTGAAGCCATCGATCGTTTGTAGTAAGCCTAATCAAACTCTCTCAATAAAGTATTTACAACTACTATGTAGTGGAGTTTCCACAGTCTTACTACACCAACTTGGTGATTTCTAAGCTAACTCTCTAATAAATACAATGTATTTCTCTTACCTGTGAAGAAAATTACAACCGTACTGTGTAAATTCAGATCTCAAGCTACAGCCTACAACTGCGCACAGTAATTTTTGGATTTTTAATAAACTCTTTTTGAAGAAAAAATTATGTGTATTGTATTGAATAAACATTGAGTGAGCAGTTTGTTTTGCTCACTTGGCAACTATAGACGGCTTCACTTTATTTTGCACCAAGCATCTCCACCTCAACTCGATGCCTGACATTCTCTGCCATTGGTGAATGTAACAAAAAAAAAAAAATAGGACACGACTATTAAATTTAAATGACATCTTTTCTACTTATAACCTATAATCTGCAACACAAAGCAGCAATTTCATTGTGAAACAAACAATTTGCTCAAATCTACCTCTCAAATTTATGCACATGCATTTTATATTTTTGATTTTTCCATCATTAATAATATATGCATGTTATGCTATTTACTCACCACAATTTATTACGGGATTCCTAAAAACCGACCCGCAATGATAAGCCACTATCCTTTAGTTAGGGACAAATCAAAGAAGGTCAGTCATTAGGATGTATCCCTTTTTAAATCATAAAAAAACCCCACTTGAACACAACCCTTTTACTTACACTTCATTATTACACTTATAATTTGACGTAATAATCCAGTTTTAGTGGTAAGCTGCGGAAGCCGGAAATTAAGCCATTATTCTTTAAACTAGCAAAACACATGTCTTACTCACCATGTGCATATTGTCAGAAGATTTATTCACAGATTTCAGAACATTTAATAATTTAAAAACTAAAAGAAGAATATACCGACCTTGGACTCTTCATGGTAGGGCTAGGCTGATTCTGCATGCATTGATGACGACACTTCTGATTTATGTTATATCCTTTCGTGTGTTAAGACAGTGAGGATTTTTAGCCTACTTTTCTTTTTTTAATTCGAAAGAATTAAAAAAAATGAAAAAGTAGGTATTGACATGCGGTCGATGTCCGTCTGTCTGTCTGTCTGTCCGTACCCCCCTTCCAAAATCAGTTCTATCCATCGGATCGTAAAAATTCTTTTTTTGTTAGAAAGCTATGACCTCAGATACCCAACTTTCTTACTTTTTGTCCGTCTGTCTGTACGTCCGGACGGACATAAATCTACTATCGGTCGGCGAATTTCCCATTGAATTAGCATTGAAATTCAATTTTGAGTCATTTAAATCACTGTAGGTATTGAAATGTGGTTGATGTCCATCTGTCTGTCTGTTCGTATGTCTGTCTGTCTTTCCGTCTGTCTGTCCGTCTGTCCCCCCCCCCCCCCCTTCCAAAATCGGTTCTATCCATCGGATCTTAAAAATTCTTTTTTTGTTAGAAAGCTATGACCTCAGATACCCAACTTTCATACTTTTTGTCCGTCTGTCTGTACGTCCGGACGGACATAAATCTACTATCTGTCGGCGAATTTCCCATTGAATTAGCATTGAAATTCAATTTTGAATCATTTAAATCACTGTAGGTATTGAAATGCGGTTGATGTCCATCTGTCTGTCTGTTCGTATGTCTGTCTGTCTTTCCGTCTGTCTGTCTGTCCGTCTATCTGTCTGTCCGTACCCCACTTCCAAAATCGGTTCTATCCATCGGATCTTAAACATTCTTTTTTTGTTAGAAAGCTATGACCTCAGATACCCAACTTTCATACTTTTTGTCCGTCTATCTGTACGTCCGGACGGACATAAATCTACTATCTGTCGGCGAATTTCCCATTGAATTAGCATTGAAATTCAATTTTGAGTCATTTAAATCACTGTAGGTATTGAAATGCGGTTGATGTCCATCTGTCTGTCTGTTCGTATGTCTGTCTGTCTTTCCGTCTGTCTGTCTGTCCGTCTATCTGTCTGTCCGTACCCCACTTCCAAAATCGGTTCTATCCATCGGATCTTAAACATTCTTTTTTTGTTAGAAAGCTATGACCTCAGATACCCAACTTTCATACTTTTTGTCCGTCTATCTGTACGTCCGGACGGACATAAATCTACTATCTGTCGGCGAATTTCCCATTGAATTAGCATTGAAATTCAATTTTGAGTCATTTAAATCACTGTAGGTATTGAAATGCGGTTGATGTCCATCTGTCTGTCTGTTCGTATGTCTGTCTGTCTTTCCGTCTGTCTGTCTGTCCGTCTATCTGTCTGTCCGTACCGCCCTTCCAAAATCGGTTCTATCCATCGGATCTTAAAAATTCTTTTTTTTGTTAGAAAGCTATGACCTCAGATACCCAACTTTCATACTTTTTGTCCGTCTGTCTGTACGTCCGGACGGACATAAATCTACTATCTTTCGGCGAATTTCCCATTGAATTAGCATTGAAATTCAATTTTGAGTCATTTAAATCACTGTTGCCAAATCAACAATGGTATGAGAAACTTTATTTATTTAAACATATTTGAAGCAAAATAATATTTTCATGAATCAGTTTGGAATGACGTCATAAAATGTAGCACAATTTGATTCTTTGAGTATTCATTATTTATCTACCAAGAAAGCGGCAAGGCATACTTTTGCAGGCAATTATGCTTAGTTTTAATTTACATTTCTTATTTTTTAATGCAGTTCGGAGTAGTTTCATTACTTTTGTTATTAATAAATATTTAATTTTTCTTCGAACTACAAATAAATCACGAGCAGATGATAAATAATATTTAATTAATTTGCGAAAGAATATTAAGGAAAATAGTTGATTTTGGCTGTTAGAAGTTTAAATTATAGCTGGGTGCTGTGTTTCGATTTTTTTTCTAATGTGTATAAATCTAGTGTAGAAACGGCTGTTGATGATATTTACTTTAGGAACCTAGTTTTTTTTCCCGATTATAACTTCAGTAAGTATTTAAGTAACAGGAAAGTAGGCTATTTTAGTTCTTTATGAACTTCTTGTTTATTTATTTATGAAATAACCTTAACAATGAAGTACATAACTAATACAGGAACTAACATCATAATATTCATCATCCAAAGATGAGAAAGAAAGATTTATTAAGAATTGAAAAGTGTTTGCAGAAATTCTTGTTGCAGTTCCTAATACTTAAGGCATGGTTTTTTCTTAAAGAAGTTGGATCAGATTTACTGTACGGTCCCTCTTGGCTCGTTTTTTCGGATTTGGCGATTTTTTCTGGCAACCTGTCCTGTCTGACTTTGACTGAAGATTCGAATTCTATGACTTCGCACCAATCCAATGACGTTTTCCGGCAACCCTATCGGGCCGTTGGTTGAGTTTTCATGAGAAATATTCCCTTACGACCTTCTTTGAATCATGGTTTTTAAGAAAAAGGCGCCAAAATATGGACTTTAGGCGGGATTTTGGAAAGTTCGCAAAGGGGGACCGTACAGTAAATCTCTACCAAGAAGTTATTTCGACCAAATAAAAACACTTTTTTTTTAGTTGAGAAATTTGGTTAATTCCTAGTTTCGGTATTGGGCGACTTCTTATTACTCGCCAAACTTGTTGGCGAGAAAACATCGCATGGCGACGCGTGATTGGACAATTCTACTCGAAAACCGCGAAGTCAAACAACTGTGGATCACGTGACGCTGTTCTTGAAGCGTTGTTTTTGAAAAAAATGGCCGCCATTTTCAAAATCCGTAGCACTACATGACAACAAGATTATCAAATCTGACGTTGACTACAGCCACGCTGACAATTAACCGACGATAATAGCATGCAAAATACAGCAAAAAAGTATTTTTTTTATAAAAATAAGTTTCCGCCGATTATTAAAACGTTCACATATCCGGCTGCAAAATTATTAATGAAAAATGCGAATATTGAAAAAATTTCGAAATAAAGGCAAGATACGCAGCAAATAATTAAGATAATTGAAAAAGCCAAAAATTTATAATTATATTATGAATAAAGACCTATAATTACGCAGCGAATTTTCCGGTACACAACAAAGGCGTGCTCGCGTCAAAAATCCAATGGGATAGAATCCATCACCTTTTCCGTTGTTATTAAAGGGTTTAAATTAAATTTATTAAACATTTCGCATTTAAAAGCAATAATTGAGAAAATTTAAATTAAATTCCAGAAGATTTACGCGTTAACAACAGCAACCAATATCCCAGTAGCATCTTCTGAAAAAACGCGAGACCGGAAATGAGCGTTCCGTTCACGTCACGACTGAACGAATCCTAACAAAAATATAAGCAAAAGTGACTCATCACAGTGCAAACCCCCTTTCTCCCCCCCCCCCCCGACTATAATTATATTATGAATAAAGACCTATAATTACGCAGCGAATTTTCCGGTACACAACAAAGGCGTGCGCGCGTCAAAAATCCAATGGGATAGAATCCATCACCTTTTCCGTTATTATTAAAGGGTTTAAATTAAATTTATTAAACATTTCGCATTTAAAAGCAAAAATTGAGAAAATTTAAATTAAATTCCAGAAGATTTACGCGTTAACAACAGCAACCAATATCCCAGTAGCATCATCTGAAAAAACGCGAGACCGGAAATGAGCGTTGCGTTCACGTCACGACTGAACGAATCCTAACAAAAATATAAGCAAAAGTGACTCATCACAGTGCAAACCCCCTTCTCTCCCCCCCCCCCCCCCGACTATAATTATATTATGAATAAAGACCTATAATTACGCAGCGAATTTTCCGGTACACAACAAAGGCGTGTGCGCGTCAAAAATCCAATGGGATAGAATCCATCACCTTTTCCGTTGTTATTAAAGGGTTTAAATTAAATTTATTAAACATTTCGCATTTAAAAGCAATAATTGAGAAAATTTAAATTATAATCCAGAAGATTTACGCGTTAACAACAGCAACCAATATCCCAGTAGCATCATCTGAAAAAACGCGAGACCGGAAATGAGCGTTGCGTTCACGTCACGACTGAACGAATCCTAACAAAAATATAAGCAAAAGTGACTCATCACAGTGCAAACCCCCTTTCTCCCCCCCGTCTGGTTTGAGGGTTGCCATAAACATCGCAGTATGCGCGGGAGTAAAGTTGTACATGGTTGCCATATTGAAATTATTTATCGCCCTTTTTCTGTCGCCAAATTTTTTAAAAAGTCGCCTAGTCTAGGAATTAACCACATAGGTTAAGCATAAGTACACACACAAAAAAAACATTTCATTCATTACTCACCACGTGCATACAATCGGAAGATTCATTCAAAGAAATCAAAATATTTAATAATTTTAAAACTAATAAAATTATGTACATACTTTGGACTCCTTAAAAATAAATATTAATGATTAAATTAGTTATATTATATAGCTCTTCATCTGCATACAAAAAAAGCAATACAAGGACGTGGGTCGTTGTGAAATAAATAGCCATCGCCAAGTACTTTGAAGTCGCCAATTTGCGTGCCGAGTATTGAAGGCTTATGCGCATGCGCTTGTGAGGCCAACTTCCGCTTCCTTGCGAGTGATAAGACACAGCGTATATTATACTTACTTTAAACGGGACAAGGGATTCTTAGACTTCTTAAAAAATTCAGAAAAACTGTTTCTCTGAACTGCTTCTTTAAAATATAACTAAAAAATTAATAACTATGTTATAATATAATAAGTAATATAATTTTGTATATTTGAACACACTGCACAATCGTAACAGAAACATTGCCTTGAAAAAACTTACTGAAAGATGTGATTTTAGATCCGGATAACTCGTCATGGTTATTTTTACTTACACAAGAAAATCGAAAAAAGTATTTAACTTGTTATTTCATAACAATTATTAAATTATTAGCCGCGTCTTGCGATTTTGGCTTATCTTGTTGGTTGGTAGACATATATATTCAGGTTTGTGTGCTTGGTCAGCGACACGCTTATAAACCTTCGTCAAGTAAGACAGACACAACAGACAACACACACACATAAGTGGATCCGTCTAATTTTTAGAGACAGAGGCCAACTAGAGGATCCCCAGAATTGGCTTGTCACCCCCAGAGGTATTGATTTGGTATGGGAACTTAGAGGACTTTCGGACCCAACAGATTTAACGAGCACGTACTCCGCATATACTCGGTAAGTCTTCAGTGGTACCGGGACTCGATCGCAGGACCTTCCGATCCCGAGACGCTGACCACTAGGTTCACTAAGCCCCTAGGCTTCTCTTGTTTACCGAATCTCCGAATCCTCGAACTAAATTGTTGAAGTTGTGGTAAGCTAAGAAAAAATATATTTAAAATTTCTTTGTAAATTTTACCAACTAGTGATATTAAAAATTTGATCCTTCTATTGATTCTATTTTATCTATTTGGTACTTGAATTTGGGAAACATTTAATTAGTTAATGAAGACGGAATATATATAAGGATTAAAAAGTACGAAGTGGTAGTTGGATAAGTTTTATCCAAATAGAGAAGTGACAGAAACAAGTAGTCGAGTCTGTTACTTCGAAAAACATTAAGAAAAAGAAAAAAAACTACTGCCAGTCATCCTATCAGGGACGTCGCGAGCGGGGGGCGAAGGGGGCGTCTCGCCCCCCCCCCAAGTTTTTTGAAAAATGGTCATTCGGCAAAATTTAGAAATTTTTTAATTTTTATTGTGATACTGAAGTGTGACATTTTTTGTGAAATGTGCACACAAATCCGGACACAACGCAAATGCCGACTGACAAAACTTCTGACAAACCATAAAGTCATTCGGCAAATTTTATAAACATTTGTCATTTTTATTTTAATACCGAACTGTGAAATTATTTAGTGAAATCTGTACACAGATCAAAATTCAGACACAACGCAAATGCCGACTCACAAAACTCCTGACATACCATAAAGCCATTCGGCAAATTTAAGAAATGTTTGTCATTTATATTTTAATACCAAACATTGAAATTTATTTAGCGAAATGTGTACACAGATTAAAATCGGGTCGAAACGCAAATGCCGACTCACAAAACTGACAAACCATACAGTCACACACACATTCGGCAAATTTTATAAACATTTTTCATTTTAATACCAAAATGTGCCAATTTTTAGTGAAATGTGTACACAGATCAAAATCCAGACACAACGCAAATGCCAACTCTCTAAACTGCTGACATACCATAAAGTCATTTTGAAAATTTAAGAAATTTTTGTCATTTGTATTTTAATACTGAACAGTGAAATTATTTAGAGAAACGTGTACACCGATTAAACTCGGGACACAACGCAAATGCCGACTCTCAAAACTCCTGATATACCATACATTCATTCAGCAAATTTTAGAAATGTTTGTCGTTTGTATTTTAATACCGAACTGTGAAATTATTTAGTGAAATGTGCACACCGATTAAAATCCGGACACAACGCAAATGACGACTCTAGCAAAACTCCTGATAAACCATAAAGTCATTCGGTAAATTTTAGAAATGGCTGGCAGCTGGCATTTATATATATTTTAATAATAATTAGTAAGACATTAATAGAAAATTTAGACAGTATAGCACAAAAGTTTATTGATATCTGTTTATTAATGTTCACAATGCTTTCAACTAATTTAAATTACATTTCTTACTGTTACATGGCCCTCTATTTATTTTATTCTTTCATATGAGGATATGAAGTGGCGGATTGATGGGGGAGGGGGGGGATATTAATAAAAGTGGTTTAAATCAAAGCTGGAGACATTGGTATTTGTATTATTGCTCTCATCTCAATCCAGTTTTATTTAATAATAAGGTAATTTGAGGGCTTGATCTGGAATTCGGTGCTCTCTGCTAGTGAGCCGAAGTTTTCATCATCAGTGGTTCGGGAAACCGACTAAAATGCAACTAATGTCAATTACTTTGTTTCAATTTGTGACTAAAACGGTGAATTAGAATCTACTACGTTGAACATAAAACTATTATTGACTTAATTTGAATTTTTTAAATCAAATTGAAGACAACATATACTCTTAAAAACAAGGGTTTCACGCTTCCAGGTTCTACTCAGCACATCACAAAAAGAAAAATTAATATTAAACTTTTGAAATTATATGTATAATGAATATCATTAATGAAATATTATATGAAATAATTTTGAATTATTAATCATAACAGATTGAAAGGGGATATTCATAAAAGTTTATCAAATGTACCAATTTGGAGATCTGTTAATAATTTTGTCTAATATCCATTTAATTTTATTTAATCTAATAACGTAGTGTAACGTTACTTATATTTAAATTTATAAGTATTTACGTATAAGTAGTATATTACGTATAAGTAGTATGTACGTATAATAAGTATTATACGTATCGGTGTCCACTGTTTTTGTTTTATTTCGTCGATGCGATGATGCTCGTATGATTATCATTATTCAAAACAATCACTCCACTTAGCTGCCTTTATTTTTGACATGTCTTCTAAAACTAAAATTGAAACTAAAAGAAAATCAAATACTCTTGATTTATACTTTACGAAGGTTGCGGCTAACAAAAAAAATTGAACAAGAGCAATCGGGAAAAAATAATGCTTCTTCAAACAGCAAAAATATCGAGAAGAAACTTTGATTGTTCTTTGAAAATTAGGTAAGAAATTACTATTTTTTTATTTATTCTATAAGTTACTTATCAATTAAATGTATCATTTTAGGGTGTTAAATTAAATATTTTTTTAATATGTACTTGTACTTAAAAGGAATCTAAAGTAATAAAAAAATTAATTTTATAATTATACATAGAAATGAGAAATGTAAATTTTACAATTGAATTGCGTGTCCAAAAGATACTTTCCATAATTTCATAAAGTCAATTAATTTTTGTTTGTTTTGTACAATCCTGTAGTATTCGCATTGTTACTATTGAAAAATGTATAAAATATCAATTATTTTTTTATTGATTATTGCACTTAAGTAACATTAAATCACCAAATACGAATAGTTTTATTTTAAAACAATTAACTTAAAAATCACCAAATTAATTTACAGTAAATAATAAAATGTTTTATTTTAAAAAAATTATATCATTGCTAATTAATTTACATAAAAAGGTAAATAATAATAGACTTAATTAACTAATTGATTCGAAATAAGTTTTTTATGTAGAACGAAGAACATGTAAAATGCATGTATTACGTCATTTCCAAAGAACAAAAAAGTTTATTCTCGATATTCTTGCTGTTGAAGTAATTTTGTAAAAGCAATTAAATTTGTATCAAAAGTAGTTAATGATATTTAAATTATAAGTTTAATTAAAAGTAATTAATAATTTCTAATTACTAAAAGTTTAATTAAAATTAATTAATAATTTCTAATTACTAAAAGTTTAATTAAAATTAATTAATAATTTCTAATTACTAAAAGTTTAATTAAAAGTAATTAAATTTTTATATTTATGACAATTATAAAAAAATTAATTTAATATTTTATTCGGCAAAATTGTGCTAAACCAGGGCCATCTAGAATTGGGAACGGGCCTGACACAGGTTGCCACCGGAGATAATGCACTTTAACAAGTGGGCCTAAAATCTTCGTCTTCGTAGTTGTTGTGGATTGTTCTAAGCAGGTAATGTTTCCTTTTTTATGTTAATAATATTTAATTTTAAAAATAAATAATCGTATACACCCTTTCAAGTTATACTCCTTGAAAGTTTTTGTTGAATTTAATCTAATTATACGTATTAATGCCTTTTTTTAAGCATAGCGTGTTCGTGTTAGTGTTAACGATACCTAGTTGATTCTGCTATAGAAACTCTTATATTTTGTGTTTAATTATGTTTTGTAATATTTTATTTATAACAAGTAGAGATTATTAGGAATTAATAGAAAATTATTTTTTGTATTAGGCAGCATAATTTTGATTTTGAACAAGTTTGAATGCGTTTGCGAAAGAGATTAAAAATGTAAACAAACATTCGTTATTTTGTATACTATGTAACTAACCGATGAAAATATTACCGTATGATTAGATGAAATTTGAATAATCACAGTTAAAGCATTTAGTAATAATATTGTTTGTAAATGTGAGCAAATTGGTAAGATTTAACTAAAATCGGCAAGTTGTTCAAGATTTATAGTATAAGGATTGTTGATATGTGTTCCTTGATTATTTATCCTTAATTTTTGAGTTATTGCATGTTTATTTTTTCTTTTACGTGTTTTTAAAATTTATAATAGGTACTTGTTTGCATCCTATGTTTAACTATTGATAATGTAAAGTTTTTGTTTCTTATTTGTCTTGTAGTTTTTTTAAAAAAATTATCATACACAGTGTAGATAGAACTTTTAAGTGTTTATGTTCTTTTTATTAAGCAGTTAACTATTTAGTACTTAAACTCTTCATTTATATGATTGAAAATTATTCAAAAATTATGTGTACCCTCTAACTGAAAGTGAATGGTTCGAAAGTATGCAAATATGTTTATTATTAAGCACTGTTTTAAATGTATATATTGGTTAAAGAGTGATTTGCAGTTTTGCGAAGCTCTGCTCATTTAACAGCAAAACTAAACTGAAACTATGGAACTTTTGATGTGCATAATCCACTGTACATAACTTAGTGTGGAAGATGTGAATACTGTCCTGTCTGCACTTAATTTGTATCTGATATGTTTTCAAACAGTTTTTGTCGTACTAAAACAATAATGAACCCATTTTATAAGTATATTTTCCTGTGTATAGGTGCAGAAACATTCATCGTTTGCCTTTTTTACTCCACACTTAATTCTCCATCACAAAACCTCATTTTATCATGCCGTATTTATCATTTCATTTTGATTTGTATTGTTTATGTATGAACAACAGCTTCAAATAATGTGCATGTCAAAATGGGTTTTTTCAATGATTCAAAAAGGGATGCATCCCAATGACTGAACTTCTGTGATTTGACCCCTATTTATAGTATAGTGGCTTATCATTGGTGTTCGGTTTTTAGGAATCCCATTATTCATGTGGCGAGTAATAACATATCAAGCATATATTATTGATGAGAGAAATATAATTACCCATTAAAACCGTAGTATAAATTTGAGAGGAATGTTTTGAGCACATTATTTTTTTACTGTGAAATTGCATTATTGTATTGTGTTACCGATTATAGGTTACGAGTAGAAAATATGTTGTTTAAATTGGTCATCGTAACCCCATTTCTTTTTTTTAGGTTTTTGTGACTATTTGAAGGAAATTTCAAAATATGAAGATAAGGTCTTTTGAAGTACTGATCTGAAAACAACTTTAATGTACATAACGATGAAAAAATTATTCTTTGTAATAGCATAACTACAATGTGTACAAAATGTTTGTCAGTTATTTCTAATGTTTATCAATAATTATTGTAAAGCAAGAATGACTTTTTACTAAGAAGTAAAGGAACCAAAAATGTAAATTGTCAGCTGTTTTCAAATAGTGAAAAAAGATATCAAATTCTATTGTAAATATTGATGAATAAAATGTTTTGTTTCTTAAAAAATTGGGGTTGTTTGATTTCTAATTTTCTTTAAAGTACTGTTAAATACGATAAATATTATTTTTTTTCTAATATTTTCATGTGACTATAGTAAACTAGGTGAAAAAAATAGTAAGCTGACTTCCTATTATCTGTTGTAAGCAAAGAAAGGCCTTTTACAAAAAGTAAAGAGACAAAATCATAATTTGTCAACTATTTCAAGTAAAAAAATATATAAAAATAATAAAAGAAAAAGTTCTGAAATTGTAAATATCAATAAATTTAAAATAAAAAGGTTAGTGTTTTTTAAAAAATTTTAAATTTTTTTTTTAATTTTTTGTTAAAAAAAAATTTTTTTCTTTTTTTAATTATGTTTTTTTAAATTTTTTTATGCATCTCTAGTAAAAAAAAATGTTTAAAAAAATTTGTAACAAATTTTTTAAAATGCCGTTTTTTTTTTAAAAAAAATTCTTTATTTTAAGTTCGAAACTTTTTAAAAAAAAACGTATTTTTCCTTTAAACTTTCAGTTTAAAAAAATGATTTTTAAACCCCCCAATTAATTAAAAACCAAAAATTTTTTTGTATATATTTTATTTGGAAAAATTTTGGGAAAAATCTTTTTTAGGGGGGGATACAAATTTTTTGGGAAGTAACAAAAAGGAAAAAAAGGCACTTTCCTTCCGGGGGGGAAAAATTTTCTCGTAGGCCCACTTTGACGCGCTATTTTTTCGGGTGTCGGCCCATCCCTTTCTAGAACCCTTGAACGCCCCCCCAGTCGATTTTTGTTAGCGACGGGCCCCTGCATCCTAAAAATCGGATCTGGTAAAAATAGAAAAAAAACCCCTCATCACGGATGGGCCCATACACGGGGAATACGGGGCTCGTTAAATCTTGGAGCCCAAAATCCCGACCGTTAGCGTACTGTCCTCGTTTTTCCCCGTTGGGTGCCCGCTCAGGTTTTTACATCGTCATTTTGAGGGGGGTTTCTAAATTAAAAGCGTTATTGGCTTTTTTAAAAAGTCCAAAGGAGGTAAAAATAGGCAGCCCCCGAAACGTTTTACCTTACCTAAAAAAAAAACGGGGTAGGGGTGAGTTTTTCCCCAAAAATATTTTATTAAAATTATTTATTTTTATGATAATATTGTTTTTTTAAAATTTTTAAAAATCTTTTTTTTTTCTGGTAAAATTTTTGCAATTTCATTATTTTTGCTTTTTTTTTAAAAAAAGCAAAATTTAAAACGAGGGCCAACGGTTCGGGGGGGGGAAAAGGGGAAAAATAAAAGGGTATGTTAAACAATGGAATTCAAAAAATTTTCTGTTGACATATAGCTTTTAAGGTAAAAAAAATTTTTGGGGTTTTTCTGAATTCTATTTAAAAAATTTTTTTTTTTGAAATTTCTTTAAAAAATAACATTTTAAAAACTACTAATAGTAACCATAAATTTTAATACCGTTTTTTTTATTGGCGTTTTTAAAAAATTTCAGGGGGGGGTTTGCAAAAACCCTTTATTGATTTTGTATGAAATCTAAAGGGGGAAAATGTTAACCTTATTTGGACTTTTTTTTTTTTTTTTTTTTTTTTTTTTTGGTTTTTTTATGTAACGCAAAATCGCCAAATCCAACAGGCCCCTTATATAAAATCTGTTCCAGACAAGAAAAAAACATTTTTCCTAAATTTTCCGAGTATTGTTGAAAAAGGGAGTGATTTTCGGACAAATTTTTAAATAAACCAAATCTATAAAAGTTAAAGCTGTGTGGTCAAAAGTACAGGGGGGTGGGGTTGTAAACTAAAATGAAAGGGGTTTAAATTTCCCATTTGGTATACAGCGATTTTTAAAAAAAATTTTGGGGCAAAAAAGGGGGGGAAAAATAAAATTTCCTATGGAAAACCCTGAACTACTTCATCCCGCCCCTACGCGATGTTTATGGCAACCCAAAAAACCGACGGGGAAGAAAGGGGGTTTGCCCCTGTGATAGTCATTTTGGGTTTTTTTTTTTTAGGATTCCCTTCAGTTTGAACGCTCATTTCCGGCCCCGCGTTTTTTCCCGATGATGCTACGGGGGTTTTTGGTTTTTCTGTTGTTAACGCGTAAATCTTCTGGTTTTAAAATTTTAAAATTTTTTAAATTTTTGCTTTTAAATGCGAAATGTTTTAAAAAATTTTAAATTTTTAAAAAAAAAAACCCCGGAAAGGGGATGGGTTTTTCCCATTGGGTTTTTGAAAAAACCCCCCTTTTTGGGGTCCCCGGGAAAATTTGCTGCGAATTAAAAGGTCTTTTTTCATAATAATTTAAATTTTTTTGGGTTTTTCAATTTTTTAAAATTTTTTGGGTGTTCCCCTTTTTTTCAAAAATTTTTTTAATTTTGCTTTTTTTTTTAAAAATTTTTTCCCCGGGGATGTGAACGTTTAATAATGTCGGAACCCCTTTTTTTATAAAAAAATACTTTTTGCTTTTTTTTTCATGCTTTACGGGGTTAATTTCGCGGGCCCGGGCAAAAACAATTTGATTTAAATTTTTTTTTTCATATGTTTTGCTAAAGGATTTTGAAAATGGCGGCCATTTTTTTTTAAAAAAAACGCTTCCAAACAGCGTCACCCTGATCCACGTTGTTTGACTTCGCGGTTTCCGGGGGGGGGGGTAGCATGCCCAAAACACGCTGCCATGCGATTTTTTTTTTTCGCCCAAAATTTTTGGGGAGAAATAAAGCGCTGTATACCGAAACTGGGAAATTTAAAACCAAAAAGCAAATTACTTTTTAAAAAAACCCAAAAACCTTTTTTAAAATTTACAGTATTTTCAAAAAAAAAACGTATCTCAGCCCCTCAAAAAAGCGGGTTTTAAAATTTTTGGGCGGAATAAAAAAATAGTCTGAAAAAAAAAAGCAACTCAGTCTTTGATATTGCCTTAGTTTTTTAAATTAAAACCAAAAAAAATTTTAAACTTATCTACTTAATCTTTTTTAAAACAGCAAAGTAAACTAATTTAACCCCCCAAAACCCCAAAAAAATAGAATAAAGTGGGGAGCAGCTCATGAACTGGGTTTTGGGGATAAATTTTTACGGGGGTTTTTTTTTTTTCTACAATTTTCTATTTTTAAAATTTTACTCCCCCCTTATTCTACTAATTTAATTTTCTTCTTTTAGGGTAAGGGGTAAACGACAAGAGTTTAGTTTTTTTCTTCACGGGCAAAACATTTAGGGATCGTCCCTTTTAGAAAAATTTAAAAACTTTACTACCACATTAAAAAAAAGGTATGCCAGTTTCTTATTTCACTTTTATAAAATCTATTCATGTCCAGTAGCAGATCCAAGGGAGAGGAAATACCCTCATGAAATGACCATATTTTATATAAAAAATTAATAAATTAAATTATGGTTACTCTATTTAAGCAATAAGTAAAATGGTGGATAATTAATAACTAAAAATAATTGATAAATAAAAAAACATTTCAAATAAATGTCACAAACGGTGACCCCACAGCTTTCCCCCCCCCCCCCCCAATGTGGATCCTGTATCTGCACCTGTTATGTTTGAGTGTCTTATTTACTATTTCTTTTCTATTTCAGAATCAAAAATGGATAAGAAATGCCCTTTACTTATGATTAATGAGGTAAAATTTTTTTTAACTGAAATTATTTTCTATATAATAAACAATTTTATATTTGCAATGAATAACATACTTTTCCTTTTTCAATTTCCATTGCTAATAGAAATATTTTTTGTTTAACAGTTATTCTCAGTCTTAATAGTTTGAGAACGTTTTTCAGTCATTAAATCAGTGTAAAATATTGTAAAGCTATTTTTCGAAAGTTGAGTTTTTTCGATTGGATTGCTAATTCAAGCTTCTAAAAATTCAGAGTTGCCACGCACCGGGAAAACCTGGAATTGTCAGGGAAAATCCAAAATCTTCCGATTTTCTGGAAAAGTCAGGGAATTTTTCTTTTCCATTGATTTTCTACTTTTTTTTTTCAACGTGTATTCGAGTTTTTGCGGATTTTTTTCCCGATTTTCGCTCCACATTTGCCAGAACCGGCCAAAGTGGTTTCCTACAATTACCTGTTCTACAAAGAAACTCGCTTCCCTTTTATCCCCCCGCCTATTCGCTCACAAGACCCTCGCTCCTGTCCCAATATGAAACACCCGTTCTTAGAGTGGTTGTTATTTTGTTCCAAATGTTTTTTTACTTCTCCTTCATTGCGTTTGAAAAGTAATTGTTGAAATTGATTAAGAAGTTTTATAGATAGTATTTAAAAGCTACAAGGGAGAAGAAAGATATGAAATCAAGAATCATGCAGAAAATTACTCGGCGCTGAATAAAATCGAAAGATTACAACATTACCTGGTGCTATAAATAATTTACGAGGCTGCCACCTGAATTTTCTAATTTTTGAAGATGCATGATTTACACATTTTCAGTTTCGCGATTTAAATATTTTGTATTAGCGATTTCGTCGTTTTTACTGATGTTTGAGGATTTTATTATTAAAATTTTTTCTTTTATTTGCCGATATTGAAGGTTTTACGACCAAGCGATCTTCGAGTTTTGTTCTAATTTGTCTATTTGTAAGGATCAGTGATTTGTCGACGTCAAAGTTTTGAATTGCAGTACAAAATGACAAGTCTAAATAATAAGTTTTAATAATAAATATAAACAAATTCAATTATAATTTGAAGAATAATTTCGATTTGATAACACCAAGATGTTTCGAATAGTAATTACCGGTCAGTATAATCCAATAATGCTTCAGCTTTACTTATTTTGCTGCCTAGTAATTATCACGAAATCTACCGATGAGTTTTTCATTGCCTCGTAATGATTGGCAGTTTTTTGCCTCTGCCTGATCTGAAGAGCGCCCGGTTTTTGATTTTAGATAGGTTTAAGTTTTTAAAAAATCTGACTGTCGCCGAAATTTAAAATGTTCGGATTGTGGGGGTCTTGATTATAGTATTTACATTTTATAATTTTGGAATTTATGGATTTTCAAGATTTCGTTAATTGCAATTTGTGATGATAGACCTTCAGGGTTTTAGAGATTTTTCCGTGCTTCTTAAATGGTTTGCGAATCGCCGATTTTCGAATTTCATGATTTGAGGACTTTTATGGTTTCAAAAATTACCGATTTCAAAAGGATAGTAATTCAACTGTTTCTGAGAATTTGCTGTTTTCTAGACTTCCTGAAATTTAGGGATTTACTAATCTTTAGTTTTGTGATTCTTTATTTTCAAAAATTTCGATTTGCCGATTTTGAAAGGTTCGTGTTCGACGATTTTTGAATGTTTTTCCTCAATCGAAATGTTCATGTCTTTTCAATTTAAAACTTATGGAAATAACTCGTTAAACTAACAGATGTAAAGAAGTAAATTGAAGTTAGTATTATTAAAAATGATAATCAATGAAATATTTTTAAAACAAACTTTCTTTAAAACATTCTAAAAAGTATATATCTCTTGTAAAAGAGAATCCTATGTTATTTGGTGTTGTTTCATTAAAATTGAAGATTGTGATTTAAAATATTGACTAACTTTTACCCTACGGACAACCCACCCCGCTTTGAGTTTTTTTTTTCTTTTTTTTAAATTGCCATTAATTTTAATGGCCAGTCTATTTTTACTATGGAAGATAGGTTTGTTTTTAATTAAATTATTTTTTGGTAATTTACCATGTATTTTCAAGTAAAATTTGAAAATGTAGTGGTATAATTGATTATGCGAGTGTACTTGGATATAAGCTTTGAAATGTCTTGAATTTTTACCAGCAATTTTGTTGGACACCCCGTTTAATGTGTTCATTTTACTGTAGTTTGTTAGTTGTTGTTACTTTAGTTAATAATTATTATCTTAGTGTCTTACTATTATATTTTATGATAAACTATAAAAAGTTCTTGATAAATAATTTGTATTTTTATATAAATTTATTAGAGCAACAGGAAAGCAAGCAACCTTGACTTAGATATCTTTTCAAACATCAAATTTTAAATTTCTTGGGAATTAAAAAAAATAGTTTTCAAGGTAACCCTTGTCCATTTAAGAAACGAAAGATAGTTCTTGTTAATTTAGCACATTTATATCAGGTTTCTTTAGGTATAAAAGTTTAATATTGTATTTTTAATTCACGTTTATAAAAAAACCCGGAATTTCCTAAATTTCTCTGGAAAACCTGGAAAAGTCAGGGAATTTGGTTTTCCAACAAACTTAAAAACCAAACGATAAAAACAAACGATTTGATGAAATAATAAGCGGACGATAAAATTCAATATTTGAAAAATTAAACACGGATAATGATTTTTTTAAGTTGGAGGACGGGAACTTTTAGGACACCCTGTATAATGTTTCACTTGAATTCATAACCTTTGAAACCCATCTTGTGTGTAATGTCAAGATTGAACTGAAAAAATTAAGATTATATCAGTGTTTTCATTGTTCTTAAGAAGTCTTTGATTTTAAAATCATATAAGAAACCTTCAAAAGAACTAAATTTCATACCGTGATATTCAGTATCTTAGTTTATATTATCAGTTATCACAATACCATTTTTTGGCCAAACGGATATACCATGTTTTTTCGCCATGCAAAAAAAAACCTCAAATTTTCTACTAAATAATCAACAGCCCTCAGTTTCTGATTTTGTCTGCCACGATCATATTTATATTCAGAGGAACTATACATGTAACCGCCTGAATATTGACCTATTTTCAGAGGCTTATATAAAAGGGAAAGAATAAATGAATCGTTTTGAAATTTAGTATGTTTATTTATTATATACTAAAATCAGATGGTTGGTTTTGATTTTTCAAAATGGCCGCCGTAGTACCTAATCTCCTGATACCTTTGTGGCAAACGGCATCAATTGGCAGTATTTTTAGCTTCTCTACGGTGCACACACGGCAAAATGACACTTTTAGGGCGACAAAAATGATTTTTTCAACATCGTCTGAATGATAAATAAACAATTAATTTTGACCAAGGAATAGTCAGTCGAAGGAATAGTCAGTCGATTCACCCACAATATCTTTATTTAGAAGATAGCACCTGCTTAAACGGCTGTGAAAGCAGATGTTCATCCCCATTGTGTCAAGCTCATTCAGTTGCTCGCTAAGCGTCCACCGGACAATACTGTCTGCTAAATTAAATTGGTCCTTATTTTATGTATTTTAAAACATGGATAACGGAGCAAGTGGTATGTACATCAAAATTAATTTGCTATATCAATTAATTATAGTTATATTTTAAATAAAAAAATTATAAATATAAAAGCATAAATTAGCTAATTAAAAAAATAAAATTAAGTTATTTTGAGTGGCTTTTAAAAAAAGTTCCACCGAGTACCATTCGGAAATTTTATTTGTTCCATAGCTCATGTTTCAGGTGATCAGTATACAAATTTTCTCGAATCCAAATGAATCCATTTTTAATTTAAGCCTTTTTAATTACCAGGTAGTCGTAATGAATTAGCATCATCGAGAATAACAATAATAATAAAAGAACTATTTTTTTAGCTTAAAAAGGAAAAGTTCTTTAAACTATCATCTCTAGAGTGTAACAAACCACTATTCAAATATATACTTAACAAACTAAGTGTGTGCGAACCCTCCCAAAAATATGAAAAACAGTTGAAAAATGCAATAAAAGTATTTGTGTCCAAATTGCTAACAAAATGGAAGCTTTCGAAACAAAATACTGAAAGATTTATGAAGAAAAATGCGTATTGTCTTGAAGGAAATTTTATATTTTCGCAACTTGCCTCCCAACCGCATATTTATCAACTAATTCTAGAAATAACTTGGAAATAGAACTAGGAAAAAGAAGACAAAAGAAGCTATTTTCACAAAGTTCAGACAGAACGAAACAGAGAGAAATTAAGCAGATTGTATCAGAAATAGATTCTGACAAACTCAGTTTTGCAACCGAATCTAGTTTAATAAAGAGGGGGAAAAGAGCTGCCGCAAAAATTGTTAAATTTGCCGTAACAACGTCAACCCGAAGTTTAAAGAAAATGAAAGAACTTCATCAATCTCCGTCGACTTCAGCAGAAAGTATTGCAGCACACACTCCTGACGAGGCTCTACACTTATTGTTGATTTAAGCTTGGGTAAAGATGATTACTTGAACCTCCAAGAAGGAGCAAAAGTAGGAGGAGCTAACATTTATCCACCTTACAATGTTATAGCTAATGCAAAAAAACTATGTTATCCCCCAAATATTATGATCACTGAGACTGCTGCCCAGATACCATTGCAAGACCTTCTAGATCTAACTGTAAAACGTCTAAGCCAAGTCCAATCGGAAGTCTTGCTTCAACATGCCTTAGGTCCCGGTAGCAGAAACCGCGCAGCACGGCAGCAATGCTGCAGCCCGATTTGGGGTCTGCGGCCAAATTGCCGAAACTCTCCCCCCCCCCCCGCGTCACGTGTAGTTTCTCCCCCACGAACCGGCTCAACTCAAGTGGAGAGGGGGTTAAGATAATTTTAAAAAAGGTTAAGGATTAGCTACCTACTAATTTGTAGCTGGGATCAATCTGGAGTGGCATTTTTCGCAAAATGCGATGTGTTGTACGAAAATGCGAAATAAAATAATATTGGCCGTCGCGAAAATGCATTGCCGTAATTTGGTGAAACTAAACTTAAATTTCAATAAACAACTAGTTCAAATAGATGATTCTAATAATGAAAATACTAAATTTAATCAAAATGGAAAGATGAATTCAGATTAGATTATACTAAGATGTCGTCAAATCTCGGCCAGCCAGTGCAGTGCAATCTCTCATTAAAAGAGGAGTCCAATAATGCTTCCTGATTTACTTATTTTGCTGCCTGGTAATTTTAAAGAAATCTACAGATAACGTCACGTTGCATCAGAATGATTGACAGTTCTCTGGCTCTGCGTGATCGGAAGAGAATCTTGTTACTTTTGTAGCTCAAGTTCAGGCCAAGTCTGACAACCAGATCAAGTTCTCTGATCAAGTTTCCAATTCACGGAATCCGTGATCACAAGACCAGCTTGAATGTTGAAATATTTTTTGTTTGCATTTGACAATTTTTCTACTTCCGCTAGTACTGAGGTTTCTGATTTTAGAATATTTTTAGTATTTTTTTTAAATGGACTTATACACTCTTAATATATTCAGATTTTATGTTGCTAGTAAATTTCTAGTTCTTGAATTTTTCTGGAAAAGTGCATGAATATTTTTTTTTTACAAATGTATAAACCATGATAATAAGGATATGTAATGAAAGACCAAAAGTTGGGGATTTCAAACAACCAGAACTTGATTTTAATACCAAATGAACAGCAAAAACATGTTCATAGACAAATCTGAAGATAATCCAACACCATAAATAAAAGTAAATATACTTATTTTTTAAATTTTTATTAAAAAAAATTACAAATAAATGTAGTAGAATACTATTAAATAATTATTTAAATTTGCCGCGTCGTGATTCATAAAATAATTATCATTGTGTTGTTAATCTAAACTGCTAAACAAAATTAACTGCTACACAAAGATTGATTTATGTATAAATTCAAGTAATTTAATTGGTGTGAGACACGCTGTTTTTTAAGTAACTAATTTTTCTTGAGCATTTTGCTACAGCTTTCTTCTACATTTTAGCATTTTTTTTACCCAGGCTGATCCCTGCTGTGCAGTGCACCAGTAGGTGCAATGGCTTCCCGTACCGAATATGTTATATGTCATGATTGTACTATATTAATTTAACTTAAAAATTAAAGCATTAATTTAACTGCCGGTGTACGGTAAATCTTCTGATAATGTCGCGAGGGGGGGGAGGGGGGGTCTTTTTCCTTGCAGCCACATTTTTTCCTTAAAACGTCATGCTGCAGCCACATTCCAAAAGTTCTGCTACTGGGCCTTAGGTGAAGTCACAGAAATCCAAATGATTTATAAGTGGGGACTCGATGGCGGTGGGGGACATAGCATTTATAAACAAAGTTTTATGAACAATCCCCAGTATAGAGATGCGAATATAATATTATGTACGATTGTTCCTCTTGAAATGTCTATTCAGACAGACAAACGACAAAAAAAAATTCTGGAAAAACCTACGCCCATCTTCCACAAATTACTGCCGAATCATAAGCTTAAAATTTATGAGAGAGAACCCCGACTCAATGAAAAAAGAATATGATCTAGTAGAAGAACAAGCCTCCCGATTACAACCCACTAAACCCACGTCATGGAGGAAAACGTCACGGATGACCAACTCCAACTTTTTTGTATGTAAATAGACAGAAATATTGTATTATCCATATATCTCCTGATATATACTATCCATAAAATTGAATATCTATTAAAAAAATCTATGTATAGTAAAGTAATGTCGAATTGGTGTAGTCTTCCCCAACCACGTCACGGCCCTGCCATAAGTCAAGAAAAAGTAAAATTTTAAGTTATTTTATAAATATATTCATTTTCTGTTCACATCATGCCATGCAGTTTTCTAATTTAATCAAAACATATTTTTGTCGCTCTAAAAGTGGTGTATTGCCGTGTGTGCGGTGATTAGAAATGAATTGTATATAGTTAAACCAATAAAAAACTAAAATAGTTGAAAAATTGTAAATAAAATGCCTTTTTTATAAAAAAAAGTAAGATTTTTACCCCTTTTTTTTCAATGGTTTTTGGGTAAAAAACTGTATTTTTTTAAAAATTTGGCATTTTGAGGTGGCATTTGACCACAAGCTAATACTATAGAAAAAAAAGTATTCTGAATTCCGTAAGAATCAGTTAAGAACTTTTTGAGTTACCTTGCCCGCGTATTTGAAAAAAGTTGTTTTGAGAAAAACGTGTTTAAAGTTTTGACACACAGCAGCTGTATGATTACATGGGATTACCAACTAGTCAGCGATAGTGGAGCCTTATAGAAGTCTATAAGTACGTTCATAGCCCTACAGGATTTAAGGTCTTCATAAGATCACTGTACAATAGATCAGAAATTTGAAAAACAGCTAGCGAGAGTCGAGTGCTCAGTTACAAGTTTGTAACTGAGTGTTTAACTGATAAATAATGATAATTTTACTCTATAAATTTACAGGTATATTTCTGAGATATTATTTTAACTATTTATGAAAGAAAAATTTCGATATTTTACATGTATCGTCCCACTTGACTGAGATTGATTGGTCAGAGATTGATTCCTTTGAGTTTAATGATTGTGTTTCAACTAATTCTTATGTGCAAATAAAATCCAATCAAGAAGTTCTAAAAGATTATTTTCTTCCCAGAACGGACATCTTCAACATGCCAATACTCTTCTTATATATTTTTTAATTCTTTCAAATTAAAAAAAAAAGTTAAAACTATAGTATTAATGTGTTAAGAGAGCATTAAAGAAGTGCCTACTTTTTTTAGAATGAGTTGATATTTTTGTTACCGAAAGTGATTTGCTATTGATAATATCAAAATATTAAGTCTACCTTATGTTTTATATCTGTTTTATCTTTAAAATTTTTTATAGGGTTGCCAAAGTTCCAAGTGGACCTTCAGCAAAGTTTTTAATCGAGAATGGTAAGAAAATCACCAGTATATATTGTATATAGACAACTGTTATTTGTATGGGTCTTAATCATCAAATGAATTTTAAATTATGCCCCTTCTTTTAACCATGTTTACTTCTTAATGCTAAATCATGTTTTTTTTCTTACCAGTCCACACTATGGAAGAATTGAAATTGACAGGCAATTGTCTTAAAGCATCTAGACCTATACTTTCATTTGATAATGTAAGTATTTATAGAGTACATTAATGTTAGTTATTTAAGTTGTAAACTTTTAACTAAACAGTACTTAAGTGTTACATTTTTTGTAATGTTTCTAAAAGGTTGTAACTTTTTTTTTGGTAAAAACTCCCTGTAAAATTTATATTCCTTAAAAAAGATTAATTACTAACTTTTATTTTGAATAGCTAAATTTTGAACAATAATAATTGGTTTGTGTTTCAGAGTTTTGACAAGGAACCTCATCTAATGCTGCTCAAAGAACTATTTATTCAGGTATAAAATGAAGTTTAAAGAAGTATAATTTAAGAAGATGTACTTTTCATTTTGGTATTCTGTTTGTAAAGTTTTTTTTAAATCTTAATCTAAAAATGTTATGTAAACTATACACTATAGCCTTGTTTATGCATTCATAAAACCATGGTGGTAAGATGGACCTTTTATCTGTACAAATATTTTATATTTAGAATAGTTCTGACTTCTGTATGTAAGAAATACAGTAGAACCTTGGTTATCCGATCTTAATTCAGAGTTAGGTCGTATAATTGAAAATTTCTAATGATAGAGTTTTCATTTGATGCACTAAAACTTACGGTACAGAGGAGCATCAAAAGGTATGGTCGAAAGACGGCGGACCTTAAATCTGCTAACATCCAAAATCCATGATGGTTTAGCAGTAGTGCACATTGAATTTTAGTGTTAAGTTATCTCTGAGACTTCCTGACAAAAAGAAAGCATGGGTACATTATTTTTAATTTCTGAGTGAAGTTCTGGGAAAAGTGCTTATTTTTGGTTTTATTACCTAGATATGGAATCGCACGATTTTAGAGGATTTCCGCAGTTTCCCGAAAACTGAAGGTTGCCAGGAATTTGCTTTTATTTTTTTAATTGCTAAGTTTTGTTATCATAAAATCATGGCAGTTTCCCGATTTCTAAAACATGATAATTTTCCGAGTTCGGAGTTGGTACAGAAATCTAATTTCAGAATCGCCAGATAATTCCTATTTCAAAATCAACAGATATTCCCGATTTTTGAATCTCAGAAGTCTCAGTATCGCCGAAGGTTCCTCACTTTAGAATCGCCTTATATTTCAGAAACTGGCTTCTTTTGTGGACAACCAAAAAGGACTCAGTTTGAGAATTTTTTATGTTAACTTAAGGGACAGTCGATTAACAGAGGGTTAGGAATAATAGAGGGACGGATAATCGAGGATTTACTGTAGTTAACTAATTCTTAGCTTAGTGCTTGTTTTTCCCTATCAATGTGTGAAAACAACCTATTTCCTTATCTAACAATACTTTTTTTAACAGGTTTTTATGGTGTTTTGGCATGTCTGTCCCTAACCAGAGTTAAGCATAATTTCATCAACCAGGCTTTAATTATTTTTTATTAAACAAATGGGATACAAAAGATTGTTTTCTAATTGCCTTAGATACAGAACAAGCTAAAAAAAACCTTTCTATTTCAAGGCTTATTTCTTTATTATTATTATTGTATTTCTTATAGAAAGAAAGAAACAACTTTTTAAATATCACATATATTTGTAGGTCTTTGGCACACCCAAGGGTCATCCTAAGAGTCAGCCATTTTTCGACCATGTTTTCACTTTCAAATTCTTGGATAATAGAATATGGTTCCGAAATTATCAAATTGAAGAAGATGGTGTTTCTTTAGTTGAAATAGGTAAGTTTATATGTTTTTTCTTTTTATATTTTAAAATTAAATTTATAGTTAAGTAACTTTATGGCTGTATTCTTTTTAAAAAAAAAAACTTTTTAGGGTTTTTTTTTTCAAACTAAATTAACAACTATGTTTTAAAAACAGGTCCCAGGTTTGTAATGAACTTGATAAAGATCTTTGATGGAAGCTTTTGTGGATCAGTTTTGTATACAAACACAGGATATGTCACACCTAGCATGGTAAGTTCTGTTTAAAGTTTATAATACACTATAAGTTATTTCTTATTTTTAATATTTGCTGGAATTTCTGTAATTTTTTTTATTAATAAGTTAAATCATTACTATTATAATAATTTCTTTATGCTGACTTAAGTTTCACAGTAACATCTGATTGTGTTATGTTAGCTTCCACACTATGTTTATAACGAAAAAGTGGAAGGTATTATAATCGTTCAGTCCGTCTGTCTCTCACCCACTTTCACAGAACGAACCGCAAACTAAAAATTTAATCTACATTGAAATAACATGCAAATTCCATTTTCATTCAATATTTTCACTGTTGCCATTTTGTCAAACGTGCGAGAAACTTTATTTAAAATAAAAATAAAATGCTTGAAAAATATTTATTTATGTGATATGATTCAGTTTAGATTTTTGTAATATCACAATAGAGTTCTTTTGATGGTTCATTATATATGTATGAAGAAAGATGCATAGCAAATTCTAACTTTGAATAAAAAAAATATGCAAAAGTTTGCTTTTATTTTTAAAGCATCAATTTTACTAATTATTTATTCTCTTTTTCAAAAGACAGTTAATGAACATGGAAAATTGTGGCGACTAAAAGATATTTATTAAAAAAATATTGCATCATTATTCTTCGAATTTCAAACAAATTTAGCAAACGATAATGAGTAACTATTAATTTGTGAAAGAAGATTAATTTAAAATAGTTAATTTTGGCGTTTAAAAGTTTGAATTAGAAATAAATTATTAGCTAAAGGCCTTGTTTGGCGAATTTCTTTCTAAGGTGTATAAATAGTGCGCTTTTTTTTTTTTTTTTTGAGCACAAATATTGTGTGGAAGCGGGAAGTGATAGATTCTGTAACAAACCTACTAGTTTTTATTTTATCCAGCAACAAAATGTTTGATGTTCCGAGCTGATGTTATTTATTTAGGAGAAGCAAATTAGTTTGGTTCATATTTTTGCCCTCACTTTCATTATATTTTTGTAATTGTCCGTTATAATTTTTCTATTACTGTTACATTTTTATCCTTTAAATCTGGTTTTACTTTTCTTAATATAGTCTATAAAAATCAAACAGAAATAATTGTGTTAAGACAGTTATGGGCAAGGTTATAGATTTCCGAGGAGATACTTCATATTCATAGTTCTTTTCATTATACTTATTTTATGTTTCTGTTTCAATATATATATATTTTTTTTCAGCATCGAAGAAATCTCAAAGCAGAAGTAAAAAATAAATATGTTGACAAGGTGAATTCCAAGAAACTCTTGGCTATGCGAAGGCCGGATGTATCATTTCCAATAGATCCCACTGATAAAGTGTTTGAAACGGCTCAAGATGAAGAGGAAGATTAAATTGTATCTATCCATATGTAAATATTGGCAGTTTGGAAATAAACTTTGTTTTATCTATTAAATTAATAATTAAATCAAATTAGTTTTCTGATTAATAAGTTTTAAATGTAATACCAATCCATATTAGAGCAATTTCTTAGTCAATCTTATGTTTTAGCTAATAATTGTTTCCAAGTGTAGAAAAGTCACAATACTTTTTTTTACTTACAAAAAAGAATGATATACCTATGTTTTTCCCTTGTAAAAGATAAATTAATTCTATTTTTCTACTAAACCATCATTAGTGTCAATTTCTTATCATTTGTTCTGCCATGGATGTATTTACATATATTTTGAAGACTATTTTTTTGGAAGTTAAGGTTGAGAAAAGAAACTGCAATCGATCGGTAAATTAAACATATACTTCTAAATATTAATGAATAGTAATTTATCCTACAAAGTTGAGGTTTTATTTAATGAGAATTTTCGTTTAATTATTTCTAATAATAATCCAACATCAAGTTTTATGTCATTACTAGTTACTAATTATGAATATGGGGAAAACTTAAATGCTTAGGATCTTTTGCATAACGATATAAGTAATCGAGTTAAATTATTGCTGTTACATGTTTTGTGTAATTTATCTTACAAAATATACACTTCAGACTTTGAGTAATTTTCTCAGACAGTGCAAAGTTGGGATTTTCTGCTCTGTCTAGAACCCACATGCTGTTCGTGAAAAAAAAAAGGTTGTTATATTACACTAAAAGCATGCCGAGTAAAATGGAAAAAAATATTGCTCATTTGAGAAGAATTAAAGGTTGAAAAAAATACTACTTTGAGGATCATTTTTTTAAATAATGGTTGACAGATTCTTTTCCTTATGTTTAAAGGTAACTGCGGCACGTCATTTCTTTAGAAGCATTTTTTTAGGGCTTTTATTGGGTTTTTTTATACGAGAGCTGCTTTTTTCCAAAAGTGCCTATTAAAAATACCTATTTAATTGAACTCTAGAGGCAATAATGGCTTAGGTTTATAAAGTCTGCAAAACAAATAAACCCAATTTTGTGGTCTTGATTTTATAAAAATTGATTAACTGTTAATATGCAATGCAACTCGGCAGTGTTTGAATTAGTCTTTTTTTTACAACTAAATCAGTTTTGAAATTGGACCTTCTTGAAACTAGTAAGTTTTGCAAATGAATTCATTCTAGTAAGCGAGTAGTTATGAACAGTATCAGAGTTTGCAACATGACAGTTTGGGAAATGGAATGAAATGCAATTAACCGGCCCAGTTTGAATTTTTCTCAGTTTTTCCATTCTTTTTTTAATTAATAAGCTTTTAACTTTTTCATCTGTAAACTGTATTTCAGTAGTGCTACAAACATGCAATATTAAAAATCAACTTTTCAAATTTTTTCAATTAAGAACTTTTCGAAATTGATCGTTATATAATTATAAAAAGTAGGTTTGTTACAGAATCTGTCACTTAAACCGCTTCCACACAACATTTGTGCTCAACGGGAAACACTATTTATACACTTAGAAAGAAATTCGCCAAAGGGGAACCTTCAGCTAGTTCCAATTCAAACTTTTAAATGCCAAAATTAACTATTTTCATTAATCTTTCGCAGATTTAATAAGTCTTTGTTTGGTAAATTTGGTTGAAGTTCGAACAATAATGATTTAATTTTTTAGTAAATATGTTTTAGTTGCCGCAACAATTTCCCATTTTCATTAACTTTCGTTTGAAAATTCAGTTATTTATTGGTTTAATTTACAGTTCGAAGAAAAATTATTAAAATTGATGCTTTAAAAATAGAAGCAAAACTTTGAATATTTTTATGCAAAGTTAGAATTCTCTATGCATCTTTCTTCATACATATATAATAAACCACCAAAAGGACTATTGTGATTTGACATAAATCCAAACTGAATTATATTACATAAATTAATTTTTTTTCAAGAGTTTTATTTTAACTAAAGTTTTTTTTTAAGTTAGATGAAATGGCAACGTGAAAATATTGAATAAAAATGGAATTTGGAATTCCCATTAGATCCTCATTGCTTTTTTAAGTGAACTTGTGACGGGCCTGCCTAATTGTTCTATAAAGTGATGTAGCTCTCATGCAGTTTAGCCATTCAACCACAGATCATGCACTTTGCCTTAAGAATCACACAGTATTTTGGGAATATAATTTATTATTAGATAGTATATATATTGGCAGTTTCCGTGGCATCTTGCTTCTCGCCTTTTTAATAGCATGTGTTTTTATCTTTTAAATAGCATCGAATGAATTTTTATTAGTTATTTTGAAATGTGATTGTTCAGTTATTCTTGGTCAGGTAGGGCACACCAGAGTATGTCGGCCAGCCACTTTGCGACAACGTGTGATCCAGTGGACGACCTGGCTTGTAAATCCACCGATGGTGCTTCAATATCCTTGCATATTTTTTGTTTATTTTTTTAAATATACCCCTGTATCTTCTTCCCTACAAAATATTTTAATTCATTTAAATTGCTTTTCTGTTTTAATTTTTTGTGTGACCTTTTCTGCCTTACATACTCCGCCTGGGAGCACGGTTTTCAATAATCATACGTGCTAGGCCTTAAGCTATTCCCAGAGACGTTACAAACTTTTTGTCTCTGTAGATAAAAAGTTCACTTAGCAATCATAAAATCACCAATTAGGCAATTCATTGTTTGCTTTCAATACTTTTTATACCTACATATCTATTGAGTGATGTTATGCTTATGTTATTATATACACAGACAATCACAATAATAAAACTGAAGATCCTGTTCATTTCAAGTTTTACTTGCAGGGTTCTACTTCACTAAAACAAAATACTGCAACACCTCTATTTGATGTTCTTTAATCGGTGGTTCAAATCAAACTGAAATACAAAACATAGTGGGAAAAGAAATCATTAATCCCCAAGAGCGTGGGAAAAGAAATGCACATTAGCCATACAAATGGAAGGAGAAAAAAAGGATTATGTAATATCAATACCAGCGCTTGGGGGAAAAAACACTACACAATTTCGCCACACTCCCCACTGAACTCTGCTTACAGAGTTCAACTGTTCTTAATTAGAAAAAAAAAAATTTAACAACTTGACATAATTAACATAAATTGAAAATCAGTAATGTATAATGTCTATTGTCCTAAATGAGTGAGTATACTGAGTGACCATATTTTTAGTTAATTTCTAGAGGATACAGTAACTGAACTGAACGTTTATATGATCCTTTGTGTGTACGGACAAGGCAAGATCTTACGAGTCCATCTGTACCCTTAAAAGTCTCTTCGATAATGCCAATGTCCCAAAGAAACTTGGACTTAGTGTTTCCTTCTAAGAGTACAATATCTTTAACTTTGAGTTCTGCCTTTGGGACGGGAGTCGTCGAATTGTGCGCAGTTCTCAGTTGCAGCAGGTAGTTGTCTTTCCATTTCTTCCAAATTCTATTTAAAAGCACAGTTTGGTACTTCTTTCTTCTGTTTAAGTTTTCTCTGGATGACTCGTTGTTAATAAGTTCTACGAAGTGCGTCGGGTAATCAAGAGTGTTCCTGTCGGGGTACAGAAAGTGGGCTGGGGACAGGGCTTCAGGTTCTCCAAACTCACTGTATACGTAAGTCAAGGGACGGTGATTAACAACAATTTCAATTTCTGTAAGAACTGTTGTCATCTCTTCAAAACTTAGCAGTGCTCTGCCAAGAATTTTTTTGAGAGGGTCTTTGATTGTTCTCATTAGCCGTTCATAAAACCCTCCCCACCATGGGGATAGTTCCATAATGAACTTCCAGGTGATCCCTTCTGTAGAGATGAAATTCTGTATCATTGAGTCCCTGACGATTTTGTTGAGGGAGGATAACTCCTTTTTGGCACTCTTAAAGGTCTTAGCATTGTCCGAGTAGATGACTTTACAGTTGCCTCTGCGGACCAGAAAACGACGAAGTGCTAGAAGAAACTTTTCTGTGGACATGCTTGACACGAGCTCCAAGTGTACCCCTCTTGTTACTGCACAGGTAAAAAGGCAAATGTAAGCTTTTTCTTTCTCTTCACCCACCCTCACGAAGACTGGCCCTGTGAAATCCACTCCTACGACGCAAAAGGGTGGCGTCATGGTCAATCTGTCTCCTGGGATAGGTGCAGTCATCTGCGCAGCTGGTTTCACAGTTGATCGTCGGCAGATGAGGCAACGATGAAGGACTTGTTTAATGCACTGTCTCCCCTTCGGTATCCAAAACCTCCTTCTCATTCTGGTCAGAGTGTAGTCAACTCCAGCATGAAAGGCTCGTTCATGTTCTCTGCGAATTATGAGACTGGTTAACACTGCTTTGTTCGGGAGAAGTGCTGGCTTCTTCTCATCATACGTCAAGTGATCACTTTCATCTAAACGGCTTGACACTCTTATGATGCCATCTTCATCAAAGAATGGAGACAGGGTCAAGATTGATGAGTCCCGGCCCACCGGTCTTCTCTGTTGGAGACTCCTCATCTCTAACGGGTAGAACTCAGCTTGAGCTTCCAGTATGCAGATCTCTGCCTCATCAAGTTCTTGAGCTGTTAGATTTTCACCTTGACATGCTCCTCCTCTGGCTCTTGAAACGAATCTTCTCATCCATGCTACGATTCGCAGGACTTTCAGATACGAGCTGTATCTGGAAAAGTCAAGTAGCTGTTCCTTCGGTTGTACAAGGCATTCGTGAACTATCACCTTCTTCATCTCAAATGAGTTGCTGTCAACCTTTTGAAGCTCTTGTGACGGCCAGTTGTCTTCAGATTGTGACAACCAGACTGGACCGTGAAACCATAGTCGGGACTCTCGCAGTACGGACATGGGTACTCCACGAGATATCAAGTCCGCCGGGTTATCTTTACCAGGCACATGCAACCAGGTGGCTCCTGAAGTCAACTCTTGTATCTCTTTGACTCTATTCGATACGAACTGCTTTAACTTGAGAGGAGAAGTTTTCACCCAGCAGAGCACAATTAACGAATCCGTCCAAAGGCATATTTTGTCCACACGTAATGTTGCACTAAAAGACTTCAACACTGTCTTAGTTAGCCTTGCTGACAGCACTGCACCCATGAGTTCTAAACGAGGCAAAGTTTGTTCCGACTCAAGAGTTGTTTTCACAGGCGATACTCTTCCCTTTGCGGAGACTAATGAGGTAACAATTGTTCCATCATGGGTAATGATTCTGAGATAGGAAACTGTTCCAAAAGCTTTTAAACTGGCGTCAGAAAACAAGTGGAGTTCAATGCGATCTACTTCTTTATTCCCTATTTCAAAAAAGTAGTGGCGCAGAATTTCTAACAAATTTAATTCTCTGATATCATCACACAGCTGTGTCCATGTTGACCCAATATCTGAAGATAGTTTCATCCCAATCTACATTAGCTTTCCACAATGTTTGGATCAACATTTTAATTCGAATCGTGAAAGGTCCAAGAAAACCAATGGGGTCAAATATCATACTCACTACTCTCAAAATATGACGTTTCGTTAAAACTGGGGGTGAAGTAACAGTGATTAAATTTCTTATATCAAAATAAAGCGTATCTTTTTCAGGATTCCAACCTAATCCCAAAACTTTAAGAGGAAAGTCACTTTGGGCTAGATATTTATTCTCACTGTTTTCGTTTTCTACATGTATATCTGATTCTACCCACATTTCACGAAGCTGTTTACTATTAGTCTGCCATTTCCGTAAATCCATACCCGCGTCCTTAAATATCTGTACACATTCGAGACTAGTTTGGAACGCATTTTCAACTGTTTTCTGCCCACTTATTAAATCATCGACGTACAAATTTTGATTTAAAATTTGAAAAGTTGATGGTAAACTCTTAGCATACTTCTTAATATGTTCCTTTATTGTAGCCGCTAACAAAAAAGAGAACAATTAATACCGAATAACACGCGGCAAAATCTATAAATAATTGGATTTTCCTCACTAAGATCGTTGACCCAAAAAAATCTAGATACATCTTTATCATTCTGATCGAGTTGCAATTGAAGGAAAGCTTGGCGTATGTCTGCGGTAAATGCGATGGGATTCTCTCTAAATTTAAGCAACAAATCCAAAATTTCAGGGTACAAATTGGGTCCAACATGGAGACAGTCATTCAACGATAACTCATTTTTTGCATGGCTAGAAGCATCGAACACAACCCTCACACGACTGGTTATTTTATCGCTTCTAATAACTGCTCGGTGCGGTAAATAAAATTCAACCCCCTTTTGAATACTTTCTTTTTCAACCCTTTCTATTATACCTTCGCTTTCATAACCCTGAATTACATCTTTATACTCATTATAGAGATCCAAATCGTTTAAGAAACGCAAACGCAATCTACGAAATCTTTCTGACGCCACTTCAAAATTGCTTTTTAACATTTCCTTGGCATTATCCTTCCACAAAAGATTTACTGTGTACCTACTACCATCAAATTTAAGATTTGATCTGAATTTTTCTAACTGTTCGTTTTCACAAGAAGAATCACCTTTATCAATTATCCCTAAACTCTCCAGATCATGAAACTTAGATAAATCATTCAATAACACTGCATTGCCAACAACAATTGAAAATGTTTGGCTTACACTACTTTCAAACTCGCATCCCGCCACGAGCCATCCCAAATGGGATTTTATTGCCATTAAGTGTGGAGATATTTTAACTCTCTCGCTCAGCACAACATCCCAGAAAATATCGGCACCCAACAGTATTTCGCAATCATACGTCTCCCCCTCACTAGCACTAACGTCTGCAAAATCATTCCTAATTCTTTCATTTTATTTATTACTCCCTCCGACGGCGGGAGAATGGGAGCCGAACTTATTGTTTCAGTTATTAGACACTCAACTTCTTTTTTCCAATTTTGTTTTTTATTTTGCAGCATAACGCGAACAACCGGATAAACTTTGTTTGGCGCTTTTTGCACCAAATGCGAAAACCGTAAGATTCTCATGTCTAATTGGGTTTAAATGCAAGTCCCTTGCCAATGACTCACTGATAAATGTGCGATGCGAACCCTGGTCGAGAAGAATACGAGCAAATTTACTATCGCTGTTTGATTTTGCGATTGCTGTGCATGTCTGTAAAATAACCTTTCTCGATCCGACTATATTACTGTGACATTGGGCTGAACGATTGAGTTTCGTTTTCTTTTTGTTCTGGTACAGATACTGATACATTATTGCAAATTGACTCGTGGTGGGATCTTAATCCACATTTACAATTACTTTTGTTTCTGCAATTTCGCCAACCATATTGAAACATTTAAGGCATCTAAATTCCTTTTTTAACTTAGCCAATTTATCATCTAACTTAACCTCAGTACATTTAAATTTATCATGTGGTTTATTGCAGAACAAGCAGTTCGAAATAGTAGCAGTATTAAATGCAGCAGCTGACGAATTGTTGTACCTACGATAATTTTGGTGGTCAGACCTGCCTCTACCTCTTTGGTAATTTTGATAATTAGTACACTGACTCGTAAGCGTGATTGCCGATTCACGACATTCTACCTCATTTCGTATATAATCAATAAGCTCATTAATGTTAAACTCGTCCCTAGAACTTCTTTTACGATTGTATTCCAATCCCATTTCATCAGGAATTTTCTCTAATATTATAGGGCACAATAAACTACCGTAAGATCCTGCAGTAACATTTAAAGAGCCTAAACTACGAATATGTACTTCGCACGTGTCATAAAACTTACGTAAACCCTTAACATCACGTGCATCTTTTACACTCTGAATGTCGAGCAATTTTTTCATATGTGCACCAATTATTAGATCTGTTCGACCAAATCGATCTTTAAGCAACTTAAGTGCTGAGTCATAATTTTCCGGTGTCAAAGCAAAACCAGAAACGGCACTCAGGGCTGACCCACCAAGATAACTCTTAAGATACGTAAACTTCTCTATTTTACTTAAAAACTCATTACTATGAATGGCATTATCGTATTGATTATAAAACTCAAGCCAATTAATGGCATCACCATAAAACTTAGAAATTACTAACGTCGGTAATTTAACTAATTGCTGCTTAATACTGCTGTCATTAATAACCAATTCATTTGGATGTACACCACGTGGCATCCGAGTTCCATATTCATAATGTACATTTTCTGACGTTGTTTCAGTAACGGGAGCGGAACTCTGCTTTGAATTTCTATTTGCTACATATCTTTCTATCTTACCACGATATTTCACAATTTTCTCGAAATATTCTTCACTAGCCAAAGCATCAGTTTCGATTTCTTCTATGTCCAAAAGACCAAAAATTTGGTCGTCAATGTCCTTTAAAGAACTATTTTTATCTTTTAACTGATCCGAATAACTCTTTAAATCCTCACATTGGTTATCCAATGTGTACTGATCGTCTAGTTCGGCCACAAAAGTATTTTCTATCTTAGTAATTAATTTACTCGTGGCCGTCCTAATAGCGGACCGTTTTCTCTTTGACATCAAAGCAGAATCCTGTTCACCGCCATTTACATCACCAGTTTTCATTTTGATAACTATTTCACTACTAACAATAATTCAAAATAATTGAAATATAAACGTAACTAAAACCAAAATCAAACTACTTACAATATTACAAGGTGCGCGTGTCACTCAGTAACTCACTATTACCCGAAAAAAATACACACCATATCTGCCTTGCCTCATCGTACACACTTTTCATTTACGTTTCTACTAATCTTATTAGGCCACGATGCACCATAAAACGGAATATAACTAGGGTTCTACTTCACTAAAACAAAACACTGCAACACCTCTATTTGATGTTCTTTAATCGGTGGTTCAAATCAAACTGAAATACAAAACATAGTGGGAAAAGAAATCATTAATCCCCAAGAGCGTGGGAAAAGAAATGCACATTAGCCATACAAATGGAAGGAGAAAAAAAGGATTATGTAATATCAATACCAGCGCTTGGGGGAAAAAACACTACACAATTTCGCCACACATGGTCAGGTCACGTTTCTTTTTTAAAAAAATGTTATTTGGAACCACTGAACGTTTCGTAATATAGGTGAAATTAAAGTTGCACTAGAGGAATATTCTTGAGTTAGATTATTTTTTTTATCCCCCCCCCCCAAAAAAAAAATGAGTGACAGAGTTCAAAAGTTAAACAACCCATTATTAACACAAAATAGAAATAAGGAACAAACAAAATTCTCAAAAATGTTTAATGATTTTTCACAATCACGTTGACACAATTAAGGCTTAAAATACATATAAAGAAAAATAATCATTGGATCAAATATGGCACAAGTTTCATAAAGCTAAAGTACATATATGTCATGGTGCATATCAGAAATATATCTTGGTTCCAGCAGTTACAAGGTCGGAAAAACATATAAACAATCTTTAAATTCTGGAGATAAAATAAAAAAAAAAGGATGCCACACTTGATTTACAATCATTGAAATTATTTGTCCATCAAATCACAATAGTCAACTTGTAAATTTAATACAACTTTCAAAATTGTGATTCATAAGAAAAAGTATATCTTCAGCAAGCATTAAACTAAAATATTTTTAGATAGTGAATGGAGTTAAAATACATTCATTTTGTATAAAATATTTTTATCAATTGATTTCATTAATTACTTTACCAATATAAAGTTTAAAAGTTAGTCTGGAAACTTCTTCGAATGAAAGTTTCAGTCTCTGATTAAAAATTAGGAATTCAAACTACCACTCATTACATTAAAAAAAATGACTTAAGAATGAAATTGACTATAAAAATATCTCATCACGCTTAATCACAATAACTAAAGCTAGATATACTTTGTTTGGCATCGTTCAAATGACTTCTCAAAATACATATTAAATATAAGTTATATAAACACTAGCGTGGGAAAAGAAATGCACATTAGCCATACAAATGGAAGGAGAAAAAAAGGATTATGTAATATCAATACCAGCGCTTGGGGGAAAAAACCAGGGAGGAGAGAGGGGTAAGGAGAGGCCCCAGTACCTGCGCAGTAGCGCACAAAAGAAGCCAACGCCGCATTGCATCTTGGGATGCATAATGAGTTTCGGTTTTCAAGATCGGCAATGCAGACGAATGAGGTGAAAGCATGGAGTGTGAAAGATAGTCTTGGTTTAATAATTGGCGGATCCAGAAATTGGTTTTGGAGGAACTAAGACCTATTTTCAACCATTTTAATTAATGGGAGCTAACTAATTATCCATTTAAATTAATTAAAATATAATAATTACACATTAAAATTAATTAAAATCTATTTATAACACATATATTCATTGAAGTGTGGGTTTTGCTCAAACACAACGGTAAAATAAAATGTTTTGTCTTAATTGCAAGGTACTATGCCTTATAATATTAACGAAATGAAGCATTCAAGGATATATTTCTAGATTTTCAAGGACTGTATATTCAAACATGCAACACCTAATTTTCACGATAGTTTTTAAAAATTCATTTGGAAAACGAATAAGCTCTCTAACTTTCAGATGAACTTAAATATGTGTTATAAAATAACCATTTAGTTATTAAAAAATCTATCTAAAATCACTTGCTCTGCCTTCTTGGATTATACATAAACAATAAATCAAAAAGTAAAATAGGAACTGAGTCACATTGAAAAAGTGTTTTTAATGAAACCGAAATTAACATTTGCCTAGAAGACATTTGAAGACTTCTGTTTATATTGACGACACAATTAAAGAAAACACAACCAAGTTACGTCTGGCTCTAAGCACAAGAGTAATGTGTAAGAATATAACACATAGGTAGAATGTAAACATAATTACTATAAAATTAACAAAAAAAACCCTTCAAAATTCTAAGGAATAAGAAAAAAACAATTCAGTAGTTCACAAGTGATATAAAAGACAGAATAAATAGCTCTTATTGATTCTTTATTTAGTTGTGATTTAAATAGTTTGCTAACTAAATGCTTTAAATAAACTTACATTTGCCAATATTAAAAAAAAACCTTTATTTTGAGAGAAGAGGTCAATTACATTAAGAAATTCAAGGGTATAAGAGCTTTAAAATTATACATTAACAATAATTAATGAGCTAAAATGGGAACTTAAGTTACGAATTTTTAAGCCCAAAAATGATGACATAAATTATACACAATTATTAATACAACAAAATAATTTTAATACACAAATTTTTTTTAAAGTTCATTTATAGTCCTTTAAACATTATAGTCCTTTTATAGTCATTTATAGTACTTTGAAAACAGAAGGCACAACATTTGGCTTTAAATAAACACGTAACGAGGAACATCTATCAAAATCTGATTCTTCAAAATGCTCTGAACAAAGTACACTGTGTTTTGAAGGATTCCAATTGTCCCTTTTGACAGCTTTTACCCATTCTTTTCTTAAAATTTCCTCTTTTGGAAACCTAAAATTTGGTAACAAGAAAAGTTTTAGAAAACAGAAAAAAACACTATATAGCTGTTCCTAATTTTTTAACAACAAATGAATTGCTAAATGTAAACAGGGGCCCAAGTCCATTGGCGAATCTTCTACTATGCTTCTTATTTTAACATTTTAGTGAAAGTAGTACCTTTTTACATTTAGCGATTCAAATGTAATTAAAATACGTAACTCAAAATGAAAAATGCCTAACTTAAACGAATTAAATAAACTAAACCATGCAATAAATTCTTGAAAGTGTTGCCAGCTATATTTCTGTATTGATGGTCAATGTTTTGCGTGTAGCCGCACTAATTATTCTGTAATCTTTGGTTCTGGATGACCCTTACCCAAAAACCGTGGTTGTGCGGGTTTTTTTTTTGCTTGTCTCTCAAAATGCAATGAAAAACTTATTATATTATACATGTCAAAAATTAGTATCAGTTTTAGAAATATGTTATATAGGGCATGTCTTCCTTTAATCAACGATCACAAAACATATGGATTTATTATGACAGACTTCTAAATGCTTGCACGTGATGCAAAAGCTAAGTTTAATTATAATAAAAGTGTATTTACCTGTGACACGTAATACCAGCAATTTTCTTTGAAGACTTATTGTATGTAGCATCCAAAGGCTACACATGACATTTTGGAAATAGATTTTACCTAGAAACCAAAACCAAAGTAATATATATATATAAGAAATATATACAAAATAATATACCAAAACCCAAAATATACAACCTAAAACCAAACGTTATTGAAATCCAAGTGGTCAAGGCCCAAAATATTATTTTATGATTTGATTAACATGGAATTACCCAAAAATTAAACCACAATGCACACTTGAATGTATAAAACTACAATCATGCTAATACTGCAACTACATAGCTACAAAAAGACGTAGCTTAATTTTTTAAAAATTAGTATCAGTTTTACAAACATATTATAATAGACTTCCTTTAATCAACAATCACAAAACAGAAGGATTTATTACGACAGACTTAATGCTTGCACGTGATGCAAAAGCTGTTTAATTTTAATAAAAGTGTATTTACCTGTGAAACGTAATACCAGCAATTTTCTTCGAAGATTTATTGTAACATCCAAAGGCTACACAGGACATTTTGGAAATAGATTTTACCTAAAAACCAAAGAAATATATACAAAATAATATACCTAAACCAAAAATATACAACCTAAAACCAAACGTTTTTGAAATCACACACAACACAATGCACAATTGAACCACGATGCAAAATTGAATGTAAGAAACTGCAATCATAATAGGACATGCATATTATAATAGGAAGGACATGTCTTCCTTTAATCAACAATCACAAAACAAAAGGAAAATATTATTACAGACTTCTAAATGCTTGCACATGTTGCAAAAGCAAAGTTTAATTTTAATAAACATATTTTTTCCTGTAAAATGTAATTCCAGAAATTTTCTTTGAAAAGTTATTTAAGCATCCAAATTCTATACAGGATATTTAAGCAAAATATTTGTTTATAAAACATTGAAAATGAAACTTCATCTTACTTTTTCTCCATCTAACTAGTACACCAGACAACACCTGCACAGAGAGCAGACAGTTTTTCTATAAGAGATGCAACCCACAATGCACTGGGTTTTGTTATGCGGGAAAACGGAAATCGACTGCAATACTCAATTCGTTAATAATATGGGCTCTTTCCATACCCCTCTCTCCTGGAAAAAAACACTACACAATTTCGCCACACATGGTCAGGTCACGTTTCTTTTTTAAAAAATGTTATTTGGAACCACTGAACGTTTCGTAATATAGGTGAAATTAAAGTTGCACTAGAGGAATATTCTTGAGTTAGATTATTTTTTTTATCCCCCCCCCCCAAAAAAAAATGAGTGACAGAGTTCAAAAGTTAAACAACCCATTATTAACACAAAATAGAAATAAGGAACAAACAAAATTCTCAAAAATGTTTAATGATTTTTCACAATCACGTTGACACAATTAAGGCTTAAAATACATATAAAGAAAAATAATCATTGGATCAAATATGGCACAAGTTTCATAAAGCTAAAGTACATATATGTCATGGTGCATATCAGAAATATATCTTGGTTCCAGCAGTTACAAGGTCGGAAAAACATATAAACAATCTTTAAATTCTGGAGATAAAATAAAAAAAAAAGGATGTCACACTTGATTTACAATCATTGAAATTATTTGTCCATCAAATCACAATAGTCAACTTGTAAAATTTAATACAACTTTCAAAATTGTGATTCATAAGAAAAAGTATATCTTCAGCAAGCATTAAACTAAAATATTTTTAGATAGTGAATGGAGTTAAAATACATTCATTTTGTATAAAATATTTTTATCAATTGATTTCATTAATTACTTTACCAATATAAAGTTTAAAAGTTAGTCTGGAAACTTCTTCGAATGAAAGTTTCAGTCTCTGATTAAAAAATTAGGAATTCAAACTACCACTCATTACATTAAAAAAAATGACTTAAGAATGAAATTGACTATAAAAATATCTCATCACGCTTAATCACAATAACTAAAGCTAGATATACTTTGTTTGGCATCGTTCAAATGACTTCTCAAAATACATATTAAATATAAGTTATATAAACACTTTATGCACAAGTTAATGAAGACAGTCGGCTCACATTATAATCTGCCCGCATATTAAAGGTCACTTTTTTTCCCCTCTAATTGGTTGTCATAGAAACAAAAAGGTTGCCATGGCTGCACTATGTCACATTGAGGGGAAATAAACTGACCTTGAGTCCTATATTTCTAGTGAACAGACTATATTTTACAGTAGTATTTTGTTCATCAAACCCCTCTCTAACACTGGCACAAGTTTGGTATGCTACAAGTAACACTTGTTAAGTCCACTTAAGATTCTACAATGGAAGTGAAGGTTAGTTAAGCCTTCAGTACAAAGGAAGTACTGATTTTTATAATCGTATTAAATATAAGTGTATGAAGCTGTATAAAAATTATGCATTACTAATTCTGATTGTATTAAGGTCACTTCTCTGGACAAAAATAGTACACATATTAAAGACCACATTAATTAAAAAATAACATTCCTCTCTGTAAAGACAAGTACAAATGGCTTTAAAATGCTTAAGAATTGTATTATAAAGCCAATGATAGGTAGGACTTGTACATTAATAGTTATTAAATGATATACATCTTAAAAACAAATTTTACAAATGTCACAAAAATTAAATCTGTTATGAAAATATGAATAGCAATTTAAGTACTATTACCTAGACTGTATGCAATAAATTAAAGCTATCTTATTAATACAAAATAACTAAGAGCTAATGTTCCAATTATATTGAGGAGGGCTACATGAAACTACAATGCACTCGGAAAAGTGATATAACTGACAAAGTGACGTTTTGAGTTAAACTATAAAAAAAATTTGAAAAGATATCCATTCTTGAAATTCTTAAGACTATTAGTAAAACTGTAGGGCAACAACAAGCATGTCCCTTAACTTTCCTTCAATGAAAACAATAAAACTTAAGATAGAAATTTTAACAAAATAGATGTCTGCTGTTATATCACTTTTCCAATTAATATGCAAAGGATTTACTTTTGGGATGGGTAAAACGAAAAAGCTGTGTTGGACCAATACTTGATTACACATCTTTTGAAAGAAAAAATGTTCAAAAAAATTCTTGTTTTATAAAATACTATTTTATGACTTCAAATGAAAAATACACTGTGATTCAATACCTTTTGGAAAAATATTGTTAAAACATTCACCAATACATCATTTAAACATGGTTCAAATAATAGCAAAATAACAATCTATGAAAAACCACTATCATCTTAAAATTCACATATATTAGAAATTAAAATGTCAAATTGCTAAAGGTAGTAAGTTCTTTAAGAAAAGGATTTAAATTACATGCTTAATTTTTATTCTGATCCTCCTCAAAATAAATAGTAATGATCATATATGGATCATCTTGGGATTTTAAAAACACATGCAAAAATATTCTACTAATACATACGACATATGTACATGAATTACTTAATTAAAAGACTTTTACAGAACTTTAATAAATATAGGGAAATATTTTCAAATAAAAATGCCCCAAATCGGAACCCTAATTGAATCAGCAGTTTGGAGAATGGAAAAATTCAAGGCTATTTCATATTTCTTTAAACAGCTGATTCAATTATAGTTTGTACAGTATAAAATTTATAAAACTAAAGCCATTAATACTGTTTATAAGGTATCTGTTAGGGTTTGAATCTGGCAACTAAAGAAGGTGGGATCGATTAACTATCACATTACTTTACACAAAATAAAAATAACTGCACTCTAAATACTTGTCTAACACTGTCTTTGGTTTTATACATAAAAATATGTTTCTGAGGAGTGAGCATTGCAAAATAGCAATTGAAGTCAATACTCAGTACATTTCAGTGCATCACTTGTTTAAAGGCATTAGCATTTATACAAAACTTTACAATTTATATATTTATGCATAAATATTTTATATATATTTCATGAGATTGGTCTACTGATAGGCGAGATCAATCGTTTCAAAAATAATCTACAGCTACAATAATAATGACAAAATAATTGCAATAGTTTTCTTTCATTTGTCAATACAGACAAGTTCTTTAAAATGTACATGCACGGTTAGTTTATATGCTTGTCAATAAAATTAATTTAAATGAAATGGTATAGCATGGCATAAATTTTGATACTACTTAAATACCCACTAGAACAGATATATCCAAACTATAGTCCTCGGCTGAGATTCTTTAAAAAGCCATCAATTCGTAATTTTAACCATTTTTAGCTACCCAATAGAAACCTTTGCACCTCTTTTGAGCTAAACTCATAAGGGGATACACATCAAGCAAAAAGAAGAAAATTGCTTATAACTTATATCCAAGATGTTTAATAATCTATGTAAGCCACAGGTCCAGTACAATATCAAAAAATCTTATCAAAGGGTCAATAATTTTAAATCTTTATGTTCCCACAAAATATGTGTTCATCAAAAATCAGCAGTTATCTTAAATGTTTACTAAATAAAATTATGCAAAGGGCTGATGGAACATTCCAATTAACTTCAATACCTTTTAATTTAATTTTTCTCTTTAGACAAATAAATTATTTTTAATACTTATTCATATTTTAAATTCTGGTTAAGAAACCAAACAAGTTAAAAAGGTTGCTTAACCAAACCCTATTGAAGTATTATTGCTCTGTAGAATGTACTTCAACACACATTTTTTTAATTTAGTTAAGTAATTTAGTTTGTGGGTTAAATTTTGACAAACAAATTAAGTCAACATTTCCATTTTCATAATCATCCATCTTGTTAAAAAGTGTACAATTGATGATTACATTATAAATACTTAAAATGAATTTACAAAAAATAAATTAAGAACACAAAGATCAAAAAATATTACTCACAGTGTTAATTCATAAACAAAAGTCAGTCATTTCAAACACACATTCATGATCATTAATCATAGTTAGTATTGGGTAGTACATTTGGTAGTGACTAGTGGAAATGTACAGTTTGTACTTAAAACACTACAAATGGCAAAAAGTAGCTCTTGACTAACATTTACTAAGAAATAAAGCTTTGAGTTTACAGCATCATGTGCTGTTGTGGAACTGTCATTACACAGCCAGAAAAATATCACACAAAAACTCAAGTATGAAATATAGGCACATTTGAATGACATATTAAAATACATTCTTTCTTTATTGCTATGATTAAAGTCTTTGTATGAAAAATATGATATATATTTGCACAACACTAGAAATAAAAGGTACACATATTTCGTTTTTTTTAAATAGGTACTGTACCATTAAAAATTATGTAACTTGGGTTAGTTTTCAAATATTCTGTTAACTAGAAATGTAATAATTTTGTTAGGAAAATCAATGTACTTTACATGAGGTGGGAACATATAATACTTTGAAAAGAAATATCTGAATAAACTTGAGTAGAAATAATGGTAAAAGTTTTGTTACGAGGGAATACTGCAAAAAGGGTATGTGATCCTGGTTAAAATATTTTCAATCATGGTAATTTTTTCTGTTAATTATTAAAAGATGAGAAGTTTAACTTTTAGATAAAAAGTCTGGCTCTCAGAGAGTGATAGAGAATGTAAGCAAAAAATTCCATTACTTACATCAAAATAACCTTGAGGTAAAATAGGGTAAGAAATTACCTAACAAATTCTCCGATACTAACCACCCCCCAGAAAGTTTATTCAGGTGGATGTATTTTTTTGGTTTGCTGACTTCCCAAACTTGCCACACCTGGATTTAGAAAAAATCATATTAAGACATGCATTAATTTAATTTTCAACAAGCTTCAATCAGTGAAATAGCTGAATCATAAAATATGTCTCAAAAATAGCTGAATCGTAGAACATTTCTCAGAAATTAAGAAAAGCCAAGCTATGAATAAAATATGTTCAAATCAATAAACTTAAGTAAATTCACTTAGCTAAGCTTTTAATAATAGCTGTATACCATGCTGAAGTTTATTGATACTATCTCTAAATTAACTTAGTGATACATTAGGGGGGGGGGGGGGGCAGATACATTCATTTTCTGTACTTTAATTATACCTTTTAAAGCTTTTCTAGCAACTAAATTTAATAAATAAGTCCTCGTTTTAATTCTTTTTTAAAATGATACTTTAATTTAAAAAGTTAGACTTGTTGAAATCATAATATGGATCATTAGGCGTTTACTACATAATTTTGGTTATCTCTACCAGTCAAATATATGTATATATTCTTTTGAATTTTAAATGGCAAGTACCAATGAGAGATAATTGATTTTTAAAATTAAATTATGTTCTATCTATCACATTGTTTCTGGTCACTTCTATAAATAAAGAGAATAAATTAGCGTAAAAGGAACACATTATCACACATGCAAATGATGAGGCCATTCATACAAAACTTACAAACAATGGTTTGTAGCAATAAATTAAAATCTAATACTGATTAGCTAAAAACAGCAACCAAATTATAAGCTGCCAATGTGTTTTGAATATAATAAATTCAAATTTAAGTCGTTCATATACAAATAAATTATGAAGTAATTCCCAAATAAAAATTAATTTTTAGTAATAAATTAGAAACATTTTTTTCACGAAGAGTTCATTTGGTAATAAAAAATAATTTTACTTTTATGCATTTAATTTTTACTTTACTAGCCTAAGTATAAATTCTTTTTTTTTTAATTTTAAAACATCAAAACCTATAATTCCAAAGCAACTTTGGCAAAAGGTATTTGCTTTTCAAAAACATGGCTAAATAAAAATGCAGCATAGTAATTTGGCAAAAAAAGCTAAAAATAAAATGCATAAATTATTGAATCAAAAAAATTAAGTAACAATGCCATCAATAAATAAACTAGCTAATAAATAAGGCAATACTATACACAATTGATCCATGTATAAAAAAAGGACCAGAGTGTATGAAAAGAATCACATACAACTGACTTTGACACTCCTTGATTTCTGACTGACACTCCAATTCTTAAGACAAAAAAATAAAGCAAATAAAAGTAAAACAAATGAGGTAGAACACAAAATACAGCACAATTTTTCAAGCGCATTTGTAACTGCGCTAATCAAAGAAAATAGATACTGATAAGATCCAAGACTTAGGGCATGAAAATTTTACAAATTTCATCATGTGTTACACTAGAAATGTCAGTCACAGGTTATAAAAGATGTGAAGAAAATAATTATTAGTTCAGTAAAAAAATATTCCACTGAGAGAACTTTTTTTAAGAAACTAGCAACGTAGAAATGTCTCCAAAAGTGATCCCTATGTAGGACAACGGAATGCAAACTACAGTGGCCTAGGCTAGCTATACCTTGGATGGACTTGAAGGTTGTGTTTCTCGCACTTCGCATTCGGGAGACGTCGGAGGCACTTCTAACTTGACTGTATTCTTCATCTGCTCCCACCAATTAGAATCCTGCTGCCCAACAGCACTGATGCCGTTCTTGATGGCATCGATCGCACTCTCGGTGGTCTGTATGTAAGAATAGAGGCCACTGAGGGAAGCTGGATCCAACCCACAGAGCACTTCACTGCGACCACTATCTACATTGGAGCCCATCCATTGCTGTGTGGCGGGAAGGCCTGGCTGATTGGAGTACGCCAGTTTCAGCTGGGTGGCGCCACCATCTGCTGCACTTGTTATCACAGTCTGCCCCCCAGAGCCGAAGAGCGAGGCTATGGCAGGTAATGTGGAAGAATTGTTGGAAGTGGTGTAATTGGAAGAGTTTGCATTATAGGAATTGATAGTATTTGTGTATGTATTCATAGACGTGGTCGTACTCAATAAAAAATGCTCCTGCTCCCTGGTTTGGTTATTGTTGGGAATTCTACTTACCACATCATTGCTGGGGTTATTGGTTTCAGAGTTATTGACTGAATTGGGAGTATCGGTAGTTCGGTTTTGGTGGTTCTGCCCGTAGGACTCGCCCCTGGGTGACTGGGAAGGGTATGGAGATGAGCGATTGGTGTGCCCAGTCGAAGTAGGGGTGTATCCAGAACGAGAAACTGCTACCTCATTTTGATAATTTAGTTCAGGAGCTTGTTGGTAGTACTGACTTTCATACAATGATTGTGCATTTTGGGTTGTGTACTTTTGGGGAGTAGAATTATCTGAGCCGTAGGGTTCAACCCTGGTGCCGTTTATCTCACCGTTAGTAGGATCAAAGAAAGATCGATAACCATACTCATTCAATGAATCCTGCTCCAATGCTGTGTATCCGAGCGATCCATCTGGATGGGTGCCGTTTCCGATGACAAACTTGGTGCTCTTTTCAGATTTGCCATTCTGCATCCCCTTCTGGATTTCTGAATCAGGCGACTCAGCTTTCCTCCACGACATGTCTGAATCTGGCGATGGTGGGGCAAGATTTCTCAGAGGTTCGTATGTCGGCCCTAGGTACGTTGAATCCTCACTTGGTATTCCACTATCAGTAGGGTTGCTGCCTGCTCTGCTTCTCATGGAGGTTGGCGTGGAGGGAGGCCTTTGTCCGTAGGTATCGCTCTCGGTGGACTGTGGGCGATTCTGTACCGGACTTGCAGGCGGGTCAGAATACATGCTTCCGGCAACCTGAGCATTCACAAAATTCTGCTGCATCTGCTCTTTCTGGCTCTTGCGGCTGTTGATGAGATTCTTCAGGCGGGTGTTGGTGACTTCGTGCATGGATGGGCTATTGCCGAATTCCATGTGTTCTTGTTCTACTTTCATGGGGTCGACTGGGGTGATCTGGCCATTAAAAGGCATCAGGTGGTGCTGAGGGGGAAATGCTGGATAGGAGGAGTTGATGTCAAATAAAGAATTGGTGCTGCCAGAGCTGGGGGATTGGCTGAGACTCTTGATTTGGCCTGACATTAAAAAATCACTTTGTTGGAAAGCCTGAAAAAAATAAAGGATAAAAGAATGAAATAAAAAAATATATATATAAGGCAGTATTAGCTTTTAAAAAAACTAAAAATACGGAAAATAACTGGGACTGGTTAACTGTATGAGATTGCAACAAAATAAATAGTATTCAACTGAAAACCTTAACTTAAATATAATTAATAAAATAAATAAGATAAGAAACCAAACAAATAAGAAACCAGGGTTTGAAAAATCCCGTTTTTTTTTTTTAAAGCCCAGCCCGGGTGGGTTTTTTTTGGATTTTTTGGGTTTTATTGGGTTCAATAGCTGTTTTTTTAAAAATCTTATGTCACTGTTTGGTTTAAATTTTAAGTATTATTTTAAGAAGAGAACAATTTCAGTAAAGAGAAAAACCATTCTAAATATTAATAATTTTTTTAAATATTAAATTTAATTAAAATGAATTTTAATGAAAAAAAATCAAGTTTCAACCTTGATTTATGCTCTTTTTTTAGGATCTTAATAATATGAAATAAAGTGAGTTTGCATGATAATTTTTTTAATTAAAAAAAGAAAAATTTCTTGATTGATTACAGAGTTTTACCTTGATTTAAGAAGCAATGACATTAAACCAGCTTTTTTGCCTTTTTAATTCCAAGTACATTCGTTAGCATTTAGCTTTTTTATTTTTATATTTACAAATTTAACTGAAGTGAACAAACTCCCTGTATGAACTGAGCGAAGATGATCGAATTGTGTACTAACATCATTTTTCAGGAAAACAAAATAATTTTGTAACTGGGTTTTAAAAAAATCATTAACTCTTTACCTAGTTACTTTACTACATAGTACTTTAGCCTTCTTTACTAATACAGTAAGATGGTACCATAAATGCATCAAAGATGTAATCAAATATTTTAATTACTATTTTGAATTTGAAATATATTTGTTTGATTTTTTAATTAACCTGGGCTGTGTTATTTTAGATAAAACCTTAAAAAGCCCAAATAAAACCTATCCAGTACCTTTTTTAAACTTTGCAACAATTGCAATCCCTTTTTTATACTAATAAAAGTCTATTGTATTAAGAGAAATATGTAAACTAAGACATTTTTTATTCTGTGTTTACCTTTCAAATTAATAAAAATATGTTTTTCTTTTAAAAAATCACAAAAACCACCAAAAAAACACTTGAGCCATTGTTTTTTTAAGTGTTGTTTTTAATAAAACCTGCCAGGTTTTTTTTTTTGGTTTGTGGGCGGGTCGCAAACCGTGTAAGAAACAGCTGCATTTATTTAAGTAACACATTTAGAACACCAATAATAAGTGGAATTAATCATAGGTTGTAGTGTGCTTGTCTTCAGTTGATTATTTGCGATGAATTTTATAATTAAAATATAATGCAGTCTGGATATCCTACTTTAACATAAACAGGTTGATAAAATGCCTAGTATAAGAAAGGTATCTGAGAAGAAAATAAATGCAAATTACAAAACTATTTAAAATATTAATGGATTCCAGATAATGAGTAAGCATAAAACAAGAATCTCAACACATAAAAAATACAACCTTACGACAGACATTTGAACAAATTAATAAAGCATTTGTTTTACTTTAATAGATAAATATGCCAAAAAGCAAGATTGTGTATAGATACATAATTACATATTAATTTACTATTATTCTTGGAAATAATTGTTATCTTATTTTACAAAATTCATTTTCAATGGGTAAATGAATATTTTTTTACTAATTAATAAAATATATAATTAATAACTCAACATACAGTGGGTGTGCCAGGTAGCTGAAGAGAGTCATTATCATTTCCATATGAGCCTTGACCATTCAGCTGACTACTATCAGAATCAACCAAAAGTTGTCCACTTGCCTTAGCAGCAGCAGCCTAAAAACGATAAATAAGACAATGAACTAAAAATTATTAGTAGTAACTACTCCAATGCAAAATTTGTTTTATAGTAGAAGATTCTTATTCAGACCTACTTCGAAAATACAGAAATAAAAAAAAAATCATGTTTATTTGGGGCTAAGGCTATCCAATTACTTTGGCCTGATTTGTAAATGGTTTATTAATATTTTATTTATTTAGAGGTTGCCTCAGCATAGCAGAAAAATTTTCAAGGGAATATTCTACTGTTTATTTAGAATCACAGCATTCTGTGTTTGATTAATTTTCTTAAGTGAAGTATGTTGTGTTTATTTAAAAAAAAATACTTTTAAGTCCTACAACACTGATCCTGACTCATTTAAATAAACCAAGTTTGTGTCATTAAACCAGATTATGACTGTGCATTGGATATTATTAGAAAGTATCCATAGAGAATGCATAAAGGCTTAAACTGAAATCCTTTCTTTTCCCTGATTCTGCATATCCCTTGACATGCATCATATACATATTCACCAACTTATGAATCAGACACATTACCAGTGTGTTAGTCTTTAATGTTAAATGGGATACTTATTGCTGATAGGCAAGTGGGTTAGACTGAAATGAGAAAACAGTTTTTGGAAAGTAGAAATTGTATGAATTATGAGCTGTTGCCTCAATTAACGATTGGTTAAAAGGCAATGCTCCTATTCATTTGAAAATATTATGAGCAATCGTATTTTGGTTTACAATAACCAAAATTGAGTATGCAGTTTTAGTTTAGAATTAGCCTGACTTTGAACAATCATACCTGATATGAAATTGCACCAGCACCTTTTTCTTTATTGATCTTTATTTTCTATTTCAAAACAAAAGAATTTACATGCATAAGCCAAAGGTTCAATGAACAAAAAGTAATGTGACCAGAAGTCCCACTTTTGTAGGGACAGTCCCGCTTTTTGTCTCACTGTCCCACTGAGCAGATATAGAGTGAATGTCCTAATTTTTGATTTTGAAAATCTGGTCACATTAACAAAAAGAAACAATGTTAGAAAACCTAAATTTAAAACAAGGGCTAAAGTCATGGTAATTCAGCCTAATTCTTTGTTTCTTGTAATTAGAATCTAACTCAAAACATACTCACTGTGCAATAGATATTATTTGCAATATACTTTGTTATAAATCATGTTTCTGATAGCAAATAGTAACTGATACTGAATAATTCTGAATGAAAATACTTTCATAAAAAAAATTGTAAGCTGTCACATTAAAGCAAAAAAGTTATTGTGTGATGCATGGTGTAATTAAATACTTTTCATAAAGATGTATGTACCTTCTACAGGAGCCAATATTCAATAAATGAATCTCAAAAATTTGGCAATCTACTATATCAATTTCGTAACTTCGTTGATCTTAACACTTTAACGACCTACAAATAGCAAAACTATGATGATCATAAAATCCCCAAATTGCAGTGAGCATAGAATTTAGAAACTCCTGCAACCGAAAAATTTAGAAACTCAGGTGGCCGTAATACTCAGAAACACCAGCTAGCCAAAATTGTGATTTCTAAACTTTTAGAACTTTAGCTATCTTGAAATCCCAAAAATTCAATTGCAAAATTCAAAAACTCCGCAGACCATAAAATTTAGATACTCCGGCCACCGTAATATCCAAAAACTCCACCCATCTTGAATTATGATTCTTAAAATTGAAGAGCTCCGGAAATCTTCAAATTGTTATACTCTGAGCGATTCTGTAAGCATGCAACTCTGACTATCTTAAAATTGTTCAGTCAGGCACTGTAAACGTTTAGATAGAACTTGTGGATAAATTAAATACTTTTCTTAAAAATGCTCCTAGAAAATATGCCTTTGCTCCAAGTGTCTTAAGTTAGCAGCTCAGATTGATCCTAAATTTCTTTATCCAATTTCTAACACTGGTCAATAGGAGTCAAATGAATCTCAGACTTTTTTATGTTATGCTGACTTTTGTGCATAAAAATCTCTATTAAAGTTATCCTAATATTAAAATGTCCATATTTTATTTTGCGCAGCTACTTATAAAATATATTCAATACTAAATATGTCAAAATTTATGTACATAAATGTTCTTTAGCATTTTCCAAATGAACATTGGAAATGAACATTCATTTTTGAAGATGAACTCCCAGTTAGCTTGCCATAAAGCTTGGTGTGCATTTATGGAGTTCAGTATTAGAAATTTGATATAAAAATTTAGGACTAAAAAATTAGGATAAATTGCACATTACATTATCTAGGAGCATTTTTGAGAAAAATATTTACAATTGAAAAAATGCTGTTTGTAAAAATTTATTTGCAAACTCTGGACATCTACTGTAGTTAAATCACCAGAATTTTCGTGATTATAGCAAGTATCCTACTAAAGTTGCAAAATTATACCATCCCACAATTTTAGAAATCACAATTTACGATAGCCGGCTTCCTTGGATATTACATTCTTGAGGTTTTTTTAATTTTTTGATCACTGAAGTTACTGAATTTTTTTTAATCGCTGCACTTTTGGGATTTTACGATTGTCAGAGTTTTGCAATTTACAGATTACTGTTACAGTAGTTTTGAAATTTAAAGATTGCTGGAGTTTCAAAATTCCTAGGTCATCAGAGTTGTGTGATTTTAGGACGGTCAAATTTTGAGATTTAGGATTATAATTTAAGGATTTAACAATTAGGAACAGTAAAAATTGCAATTTGAAAATGATTTTTTTCCGAAGTTGAAAAGAAAAATTTGTGTGAACGATTTTTAGAAAACTAGTCAGGATAACTAACTAAATTTTTATTTGTTGTCACAGAATTGAAGAACTGGCTAACATTTTGCAACTAGAGATCGTTAATTTCAAACCCTGGGAAGGATAAAGGGCAATTAGTCCTATTACCAGCTATCCTACCCGAATATGAACTTGGATCAACAGCTTTATTGTCAGACAGGGAAGCTAATTATTACACTACTAAGGTAGTGTATCAGAAGTATTATCAATTAACTAAACAATTATTGATGAAATTATAACTGACCTTTTCCTTCTTTGTCTTCAACTGCTCGCACTTCCGCATTTTGCATATCTGGTGGCTCCTCACACTCCTGCAAGGCCCACACGCCCCACAGTTGGCCTTGGTCTGGCACCCAGGACACTCCCCACAGCGCTTCCTCTTCTTTCTGGTAGCCTTTTCTGTTTCTGGGGCAGTCGGCATGCTGGGGATGGTGGGCTGGTGGTGGCTCATTCGGTCCCATTGCTCGATTTGTGCTTGGTGAGGAGGAACATTGGACATGGACTGGCGAGGAGTCGTGGAAGACACCGAAGGCACTTGAAACGTGTTCTCTGTGTTGCCACCTCGGATGTCCAAATCTGGATCCAGCTTCAGGAGCTTGGCATCGGGGTAACCCACCGTCATCACTTGGGATCCGGGGATGTAGGAGGGGATTTGAGCATGGTTGTTGGGGATGTAGACCCCCGGATAGGGCCGCAATGCGTGGTTTACCTGCATGCCAATGCTGCTCAGGCGCGAGGATGGAACCAGATTGGTGAAGTTTTGAGCGTGGGACGAAGAGAGGTGCTGGATGTCCTGTTCGACCTCCTCAATCATGTGACCGTTGTTGACGGGGCTGGGGGCCGAGGAAATGCAAGATGGCGGCCGCCCGGGAGTCTCGACGGATCTCGGAGGCTGGATGGGGTCGGACATCTGAGCTGCCTTTGATAAGTAGGCAGCCCTCTCTGTCTCGTTCATGTTGGACAACTTCTCCATCGAGGGTGAGTTGGGCGATCGGTGCACAGAGGACTCGTTGGGCATCTCGGACATGGACTGTGGTGTCGAAGGCTGGCTGTGGGGATAATCACCGCCCATCTGCTCCCAGGGCCTATATCCGACATTACCAGAAGGGGTTCCATCTCTCGATGGAGGACTGGGAGATGGCACGTTTCTTATGCTACCATTACTAGGACTTTTGGACAACAGACGAGCAGATAGTCCCTCGGCAGAGGCATCGTTATTTGGCACTGAAGAGTTATTTTCGTTTATCCTCTGCTCGGGCACTTCTGCGTTCCGCAACCCAGTGAAGACTGCCGTCTGCAGGGAAGGCGCAGTGGTGAAAGTGACTGGAAAACTAGCTCCTCCACCGATAGTCTTGGCAAATAATGGTCCTTGAGCACTGACTGGATTGTGTATGAAGCTGGGGGAGGATGCATTGGGACCAGGGGCGAAAAGGCCTGTCCTGATCCCATCGTGTAGAGTAAATTCTGATGGATATGAGGACGCAATGACTGTGTATGCACCACCTAAGTGGGAAGAGGGTGCAGACATCCAGCTGTCTTGTCCTAGGAAAACTCCCGATCCTGGACCAATAACTGAGGCTGATGGATACCCACCAGGCAAAGCAGTTGGCACAGAACCCTGCCTGCCGCTTTCGTTCATTTTCAAGCAAGCATCTGAAATTGAGAAAACAAATTTTAAAAATGCAATTTGCCTAATATTTTGCTTAATTATCCTTAAAGCTTAAAACACCCAATTAGTAAATATAACACCCAATGATGGGAAATCCTAGATAGTAGATTTTATAAGTTGAGTGGTTTTTATCCAGGAACCAATAACTAAATTAATCCATAACAAATAATCTAGAATATTACTTTTTCAGAGTATAAAATATAGGCTTTAATTTTAATTATAAAATTAATACTTCATTTTAAGGAATTGAAATTGGAAACTAATTCTCAAAGAAAAAAAATACACACAAGTTAGCAAATATCAAGACAAACAAAGTTTATTTGATCAAATTACTTTAAATACTTGATAATGGTAGCAATTGAATTTACAATTTTGAAAACAATGAGTTATAGTTTAACAAATTAACTATAACAATCTACTGTAATTAAAATTTAATTTTTAAAAAAGTGAGCCTCTCTCCAAGTGAAAAAGAAACATTAATAAAACCTAAGGCAAATCTAAGCTGGATTAAAAATAACTTTTGAGTATGCATTTTAAAATTGATTAATAGCTATAAGAATATTTTTGAACTTTTTTAAATGCTTAAAGTTAAACTTTGCATTGATTGTTTTAAAAAAATTGATATTATGAACTTACTTCAATCAGCCAGCAGTTAATAAAGGATCAAGGGACGGAAAGAAATTAGAATTCTTGCAATTTATTTACATCTGGAAAGAAAGAAAGTCATTTAACTTAGTAAGCTTGTGTTTAAAAATTTTCAAATTTGGAACACCTAGCGTATTCAGGCCGGAATCCTATTTGGCAACTTTTGGCGTTCGTAAAAAAGTAAACACAGGGTTGCTATAGTTAGTAGTATTTTACGAAATATTTATATTAATTCCGGTACGGCATCAGTAAATTTACTTTAAAAAATTATTATTTTAATTTTTAACATCAATATTTGGTTTAAAAAGTTGAGAAATTATTAAGATTAGTTAATTTAGAATAACCCCCTCCGGGCCGTCGATTGTGGCTACTCGGCAATCGTCCGGGCCGTCGATTGTGGCCACTCGAGCCGTGATATCCTTAAAAAAACCGCTGGTACCCCCTCCGGACGTCGATTGTGGCCACTCGAACCACTGGTATCGATTGTGGCAACTAGACATGTGAAACTACATTGTGATTATAATTCAAAAGTGTGTGTAATCAAAAGTTGTTAATAAGTTAAATTATTATCGGCCTGCGGCCGATTATAATAAAATCCAAACCAAACCTTACACACCTTTCGAACAAATAGTCACTTGCACAAAAACCGGAATTTTCAAAATAAACCCATTTCACACTTTAAAGTGTTTTACAAGTTTTGTACGCTGTATTTTTAACCAAACCAACTTAAAGGTAAATTAGTTTGCAATATTTGGCAACAAGATTGATGTAAACATCCATTGAGTTGAAAGTTGAACTGGAATGTTTACCTAATTAAGTACGTTTTCGCTACTTGGCTGCAAAAGTTAAGCCACCAAATCGAGACCGGCCTGAATACGCTAGCAGTACCTCAAATTTTGGGCAGAAAAACAAAATAATCAAATAAGATATTAAGTCTCTACTAGTCATCTCTTTACTCTTATCACGTCCAAGTTCATTTTTCCAAAAACAAGTTAATGGAAATAAACTTTACAATTGTAAGTTTGTAGAAAATTTAGAACGATCAAAGACAAAGATACATCTCAGCATTTCAATATGCTTTATGTCCTTATGAATAGAAATGTGGAAATAGAAATGTTACTTTTTCTAGTGCGTATGAAAACAGTATTGTAAGTATCCTCAAATGTTTAAGTATCTTAGAATTACCACAATGATGACCAAAAATGACAGTTTGATGGATGGGTCTATTTACACTTAAATTCAATAATATATATGTCAAATAAGTCTGAATAAGTCTCATATGTCGTATATATATAATTAAATTAAAAACGATAAGATAGAAAGCTCTATGAATGCTTAAAAAAAATTAAGTAAAAGTATTAAAATATTTAAAAATAGTTTATAGTGAACAAGATTTTTAAAATTAAATAAATTATGTCATTTGCATATTAAGATACTCAATCCCAATTAGTTATACATAAATGATGCAATTAAAGTACAGATTATACAAATAACTGGATTATTTATAAAAATCTAGTACGTCCGAATTTATATAAATATTAAATTATTTAAAAAATGAACCAGTATAATAAATAGTTATTTTCAATAAGGAAGGCCAATCTAACACATTATGTTATTGTAATAATAATAATAAAAAAAGAAAACAACCTTATATAGTGCACAAATTAAAAAATACAATAATTTTCTCAGATAAAAGTGTACCGATTAAAAACAGCACTCAAGATTATCATAATGCAATACAAACACACCAAAATAAATTTTAATCTTTACTTAATCTTACCTCTTTTGTTATTTTGCTATAAAAATGACATCATTAAAAATTTAAAAGGGGGTCTATTTTCAGTAATTGTCAATTGCCCGGCAATCACCAATTCGATCAATAATTACACACAGAATGATTCACCAAACCAATCAATGAAATCAAAAAACAATAAATAACAGCCAATAAGATGCTTGCAAGCGACACAAGACTTGACAACATAAACAACAATGCCGACAAAATTCAAAGATAAATAAAGACGTTTCCCAAACAATGCGGTCAACGCTTACGGCATCAGCGACAGAAAAAAAAAACCTAAATAGCCCAAGGGATCGAAAAAGTACTCCAATGAGCTACTAAAAGAAAGCTGTCATGGCTGTCAATACGCAGTTCCGAAGCTTTTTGGAATCCCGTCGCGTTTCGAGACGTTATCCCAGAGGGGGGGAATTAAACAAAACACTCGCCATTTTTTTTAAACACTTTAACACAAACGTTACAAGCAAAGTTTGAAATACAAACAAGAATTTTTCAAAAAAAATCGTCTGGTTTTTTACTTGTTTTCTTGGTTTACCTCTTCATCATCGCTCCGAGAGTTTTTCTCTTCAAAAATCCAGAGGGCAGGACAAATAAAAACGCTATGGCGAATGTGACGAAGCCCGATCTAAATATAGACCAAGATATCATTCGTAATTTTCTCCGGCGCGCATGGCACACACTCCGACATTTATCAAATCCAATTCATTACGAAAAAGGGGAAAAAATTAAGGATGCTAAGAAGATAAATAAAGAGATGTTTTGGAGGAAAGACTCACCATGTCGCCATTTCAGTTTTCTCTCTCCCATGCTCCTTTGTGTCCCGAATCGATCCCATCCGGATGCTGCTAGCTTCTCTCCCCGCGAGCAAATTGGTTTGAACCTACGTTGGGTCACGTGACCCGCGCTCTCTTCTCTTCTGTTTCCGGTTCTTCACCTATTTGACGAAGTTTTCTGGATGTTCTTTACTGGCTATCGCAGAAAAGATAAATTTGGGTGTTTTCTTTTTCTGATGCACGCAGACGCAGCTGCGAAGCCCGCTTATATTGCGGTCTGGGGAGCTCGAGTTGTAAACTAAATTTAACTTCTTGAATTACGCGTCATCGTATAGTGTCATGAAAATGAATTTCGACTAGAGTGGGTTCTGAGCTTAAAATTTTTCTTCGTTATAAAAATTATTTATTAATATTCGGAAAAATTTATTCCACGATAAAAGTTTTTTTTTGTAAAGCGTTTAATTATTTTATTTTATCAAAGACAAATAGTTTTAATATGCTTAACTTTAAAATATGAGTTGGCACTTTGGAAATTTTGACTTCTTTTATACTACGAACACAGCTTCAAAATTGAACTTTTTAGGGCCTTCTAAATCTAACATGTCAAAATTTATGCTGCATTGTGTTTGTGTTGTCAATAAAATTAGGAGTTGTTTGGAAGTATAATATTTATCACATAGCTATTATAGAGTTTGGTGGATAGTGATGATTAATATATTTTTGTTAAAAGTAGCTTCGTAGAAACAAATATAATTTCTCGAAACAAAATAAGGAATATATAAATAGGCATGTTTCAGGTCTTGAGTGGCAATAGAAATAGTGAATAAAAATGCATTATTTTTCGAGCCTCGATTGGTGAATCAATGTCACGGAGAACACAGCACCGATCAAAGGAAATGCAGGAATGAAAGCTAGAAGGAATTACGTCACCTGAAGCAAGACAATTTCCTTTAACATTTTGATTGTACTTAATTAAAGGCACTAAAGTAGGTTAAACATATTTTATTATCTTCGTAGAAACCCTGATAACTTAATAAAATGCTCAAATTATTATTTTTTTGGAAATTTCAATAACTTTAAACGTAAAAAATTCTACAGCAGCTACCATTTGCATATGCTCGGTTCTCTAAAAAACTTCATTATGGCATCCGACAAATGCTGGGAATTCGTGTACCAAATTTGAACTCTGTCTCTTTTCGTTTTTTAAGTAAAAACCAAAAAAAAAAAAAAAAGTGTTATGGCAGCTACATTGCGATTTCTCAAAAACCTTATTATAACATCCGACAAGTTCTATAAAGCTCCCGTATAAAATTTGAAGTCTGTTGTATTTTTAGTTTCAGATAGACGAGCAGGCGAACCAATATTCAGAAGTCACTTTTTCGGAATCAGCACCATCCAAAGCGTGAAGGAAAAAAATCTTCATTTCGGATTTTTGAGCCAATCGCAATACTTTCATTACCTTATATTTCATATTAAGTAATTGAAAGTAAAAATTTTGTATAAATTATTTAGTATCGGAGTACATGACAATTAGTTGAAAGAGTTTTAAAAAATGTAATAAAAAAGTTAACATAACAATTTTGTTAACCTAACAATCAAGTTAGCCAAAAAGTTTTGACCATTAAAAACCATAAGACTTTAATCAATTAAAAATAAACTAAAGTAATTATTACAAAAAAATATTTTCTAATTCTAGAATAATTTAAAGGGTTTAGAATGATTCGATATAATGGATATTTTAAACTTGTTGATTTCTAAAATAATAATGTTTGTTTCATCTGATGTCACTAATTAATATCTAGGATTGCATCGATCGAAAAGTCACTACCAATTAAATTTTAGCTCCTGTTTTCATTATACCGTGATCTGATCATTAAAATGTATGATAAAAAAAAATCATTTAACTAACAACCAATACAATTGTTACAAAAAAATCTTACGATATTAAATTGTGTTGATTGTTTAAAAAATATTAATGAATGCTTTTATGTTAATAAAACTTGTTAATCCTATTAACTCCAAAACACAAAAAATCAATAAATTACTCGAAACGTATAGCCGTTTAAAGTAAAAAAAAATCAATTTTCCTTCAACGAAAATGAAAATAGAATCTGCGACTGTGGCTATCGTCCGAAAATCGCTTGGACACCCCGTGGAGAGAAGCAAATAGGCTCCGCCAACTTCAAAAGAGCACATAGCCATCAATTTGGTTCGATGGGCGTAGATTTGTGACAGAGGAATTTCGGCCAAACCAGTTCTATAATGATCCACCGGCTATGGAATACTGGAGTACCATTTTATTTTGGCAGGTGAAAGTTAGTGCTAAACGCATGCATCAAGGGATGTCTGGTACCAACTCGCGGTATAATTGAAGAAAAAATATATTCTAGATTTCAAGCTGACATTGATGATTGTAAAACCGGAGCGCCAGATAGTTCCTTCGAAAATTGAAAAATTCCTTATGTATTTTTTTTTTGTTTCCTTAAATATTTTTTTCATACAGTTATTAAACATGTTCATCATAATTATTATTAATATGTTTTTTTGGTGATAAAAAAAATCATTGAATTGGTTTCCCAAAAAATTATACTTCAGAGTTACAGGCGTACAGTTCTATTTCTCTTTTTTTTTGCTAACTTTTTACTACAACTCATTGAATACAAATATTTTAATAACTCATAATTTCATCTTGGGGTGATTGGTAGACAATACTTGAAGTATACATAGACACCCTTTTAATTATTATAAAAAAACCTTTGGCAAATTTTTGTTTAAATTAGTATTCGTATATACTACCGTACAAAAATTGGGGAACCCAAAAATTTAAGAATCAAAAACTGCTGTGTCGCTTGGCCTTTAAAAATAATGAAACAATTGGTTGGCAACGATTAAACTGTCTACTTCTACCAAATTAAAGTGTACTAAATGGGGTTTACGATTTTTAAGAACCGAAATTTTACGATTTGTTGTAGGGTTTTTTATTTTTATTTCCTTAAAATTAGTTTAATTTAGAAGAAGAAATTTGTGGACAGTGCTTTGGGTAATGCCTAGAAAGTTGTTCTTGTGTCTTGTGGTAATATTTAGGTAACAGTTTATGAGGTAATTTAGAGACACTAAATATTTTAATCAACAAATATGTATTATTTAAGGATAAAATTTGTAAGAAACAAGTGTAAAAACTTTAATGAATAACTGTTACTGTCACTTCAACAAGTTGCTGCTAATTTTTGAAAAGTATATTTAGATTAAATACCTGAAATATGGGTTGAGGATGATTAGTTTTAGTGGCCTGAAAAAAACCCACATCTGACTTGCTAAACCTTTTATAGTTGATGAGTAGTAACATATCCTCTTAATTTTTGAAAAAAAAATCTATGCATATATTCGTTATATAAACATATTTTTTAAGTAATTATGTATTTAGAAGTATGTTTTGCTAGTAACGTTGAAAAAATTGCGTTTAACATTTGCGGAGAGTCACGTCAATTTATTGGTATTTGAGGTTTTCAGGGTTAAAACTACACATTTTTGGTGTGCTATGACTAAACAAAACAAGCTCTGTTAGTTTTTTGCGATTAATAGACTATTTTAACTTTTGTTTTAATCCAAAATGTCCGAAAAAATTAACAGCTGAAAAACTTCCTAAATCTGCTTTTCCCTTTCGGTACGTCATTTTTCAATATAAGTAATACATCAGCTGCTTCGGTATCAGTATTTTTGAAAATCTTGCAAATTCTAGTTTATTATAAACTAAAGTTAGTATAAACAAAAATTGTAAACTGAAGTTCTGAAGCGAGAATTCTACAAAGATCCACGCATGTGTACCTCTGGGGTGAAGATGATATTAATTTAGTTTAGTTTGAATCATCGTTACACTAGAGCTACACGAGGGCTATAGGCGACGGGCGTCATAACTTAGAACCACAGTCAAGTGACGAGCCGACACCTGAGTAGGCACCTAACGCAACTGTTACGAAGAGGATATAGTGGCTCAAAAAGTTAACATCAAAATTCAAATGCTATAACAATTGATCTATGTATTTTAAACGCAGTTTAGTAGAGAGAACTAAATAAATATTGCAGAAACTGAGCTAGTGTGCAGCGAACTCCATCAATCTGTTGTGCATTCATCAAATCTTCCATCCATCGGAGCCGAGCACGCATCCAAGGAACATTTTCTGGTACTCTTCCAACTGTCCGAAATACTCTCAATCTCAAGGTTCTGGCGTGCCAGTAAGCACTATTTAAAATGTGTGGAGAATGGATGGAGAGCATCTACTTCAATTTTTTTATGTGCCGAGTTTCAGAATCATATATTATAAACAATCAGTCATAATTTGTAATAAAAAGGTCTAATTAAAAGGAATTTTAAAAAACATCTTAGATACGGTTTAAGGTATCCACCTATGTTTATTTCTTTAATGTTAGCTATGAATCATTGATATAAATTCTCTGCAGAAGTACACAGAAAAAGTAAAAAAATCTAGTAAATAAAAACCTTTTTACAAAATTTTGAGCCATTTTGTCGAAAACTTAGGACTAGAATTGCAAATACATTACCAAAAATGGTGCCAGAACGTATGGAATTTGACTGAATTTAACATAATTATTCTTCGAACTTTGAATAAACTTAGCAAGCGATAATGAATATTAATTTAATTTGCGAAAGAAAATTATGAAAATAGCCAATTTCGTCCTTAAAAAGTCTACACTAAATGGTAGGATTTGTCTATTTTTTTTCCAAGGTGCATAAATCTTGTGTGGAAGCTGTTCCAGGTGACAGTTACTGTTACAAATATGCTTGTTTTTCGATGAGAATTTTAGTGAGAATTTAAGTAACAGAAAAGTAGGCACCAAATTTCTTTGAATCCTTTGAACTAAAATCGAAGGGAAATCTTGAAAAGGGAGAAAAATATCGATAGTATCGAAATACAAAAGTTTAGTAAGAAGGGACATAAAATTTCTACTATTTGTGGAAAAACAGCTATAGATGATTGAATCAACATTGAAACCCTTAGATCTTGGAGCACAGTGGGTAAAACAATTTAATGTAAAAAAAAAGTTTGGAGATATCTTTTCAGCTTTTTGAGAAATCATGTTTTGAAAAGAAGAATTTAGAAGAAAAATGCTATTTTAAAAAATTGCCTTTTAAACTAAACATTTACATAAGTAAGTCGCGTCTTTTTTAAGTTGAAGTTTAACAGTTATTTTCTTTAGGGCAGCTTTGTGGGCAAAACGAGTATTTTAACGTAGACGAACGCTCTTAAATAAAAATACCATTTAAGTTTTAAAAGAAAATCATAAATGAGGTTGCTCAAGTCAACCTTTTTATTTCCGTTAGGCTAATTAATTTGTTAGTTAGTTAGTTTAATCGAGTTAGGTTAAGTATTTAGTTTAGTTGAGCTAGGTAAGACTAGGTGTTATTGACTTCTTATTACTCCTTACATTTATTCCTCCTTTTTTCAAAATTTATGCCTCCAAATAATACAATTTCTAGCTTCCACTTTATCAGCTTAAGAACATAAAAAAGCGCATACTTACGAAACTTACCATATGCAATTATTAATACTACATTTACATATATGAATCCCTAAGTAGTTTATTTAAAAACTGCAAAATATATATTGCAATTGGAGGGTAATTTCGAATCTACATCTAAAATACAAAAATTAAACAATGGTCTAGCTTTCAGATATCGCATTCTTTCTCAAAAATACAATTCTACTCTTAAATTGCACTATATAGTTAGTAATGTTTAATATAAATAAAAAAGTTTACTCATGTATGTTCCCCAATTTTTTAGTTACCATCAGTAGAATTATTTTTTCTTCTTCTGCAACTATGCTTATTTTAGTCTTATCTTTAACATTTAATTAACCTTTGTGAGAAAAAGTATGAATATTTCCTTCAGTATCTATTCTCCTTCTCGTTAGTCTATAGACTTCCATTATTTGAAACACTAAAAATAAATGATTGATAAGAAAAGAGTTTTCGATAAGGATTCCCTCTCTCGATATACCTACACTTTATTTACAATGCTAACGAGTGCATTTAGAAACAGTGGACGGTATGCACAGCTTTAACAATATTCTTGTGTATATTATGTGTATTTTATGTAACATTGATTTGATTAGCTCCAGCTAGTATAACTATATTATTTTTCTATAATTGTAAAGTATCCTCCATGTAAATCATAATTAAATAAAAATTGATTCAGGAGAGAAAATAGAGAAAGAGTGAAAGGGGTTAGATAAAAGTTTCGAAGGGTGAAATTCCACTATGATTAGTTTTTTTTTATTTATTTATTAGAATGCTATACAGAAAAGAAAATTTCCAATTACATAGCAGAGGAATTAGAATACATTCAGAGGAATATTATCAATATTAAGCCATGTATTATTGTAAAAAAAATGTATAGTACAATTTGATCAATACTGATAGAGAAACTTTGATTAATCTATTTTACAGTAATACGGCTTAAAAAATACTCGATTTTCATTTTTAAAAATGAGAACAAAAAAAATATATCAATAGCCTAATTATGTAACGTTTTTTCTTGGGGGGGGGGGGGGTCTATATCATTTATTGATATTGACACCACCCTTTTATTTGCGGTAGCGAGTCCAAGTAAAAGAACGAACTAGCACAGGTAAACTAGATTCTAAAACGAACTAGATTCGTAAATTGGTATGTTAGCATCTATTACGAAACAGAAGGTAAATAACTTTAGTTTCGTATGTCAATCTTAGTGATGGTTAATTCCACGTAAATACATACCACAAGTGAATTTTAAGAATATTTTTTATTCCTGTTGAAACTTTTACATGTCATTTAGAAAAGTTTGAACTGTAAAAATTTTACATCAAAAACTATTATTGTTTTTATCTGTGGCAACACTGAAGTTTCAAAGTGGCTGCTTTTTTTGAAAGCATGTGTTATGGTTTTTCCTCATTTTGAATTCTTGAATTTTAAGTTAAGTATTATTTTTTATCAGATTTTTTGGTAAAATTGTTACAAAACACTATAATGACTATCTTGAAAACACATTTTTAATCGGCTTTTATAAATGAAAGTTACTTAATTAGAAAGATAAACATCCCCTGTTTTGGCTGTAGTGTAAGTCACAAAAAAAATATAAAAGTTTCTATAACTTTTTAAAGTAAGGCTTTGCTTCAAAATTTTAAGATATTTTCTTTCTATATTAACTTCTGTGTAATTCCACACATTTAAATTTTAAAATAAAAAGCATTTTCTCTATTTATAAAACATTTTAACTTTGTAGTGTAAGTCACAACGTAGTGTCAGTCAAAGCATCTGTTTGATTTATCTATTGTAGATTAGTTATAATATTTGTAGATTTCTTATATTTTGTTAATTTTGATTTCAGATGGCTAAATCAACAGCTAAAAGAAAAAAGAGAGCAAAGGGAAAGACTTTAAGCATGTGGAAAATTTCAAACCTTTAAAGAAAATGAAAGCAAAAACCACTTTACGGACAACACTTTAACTAAAAATGCACCATCTCTATTGCAATGTTCCAACCGTTAGACAACATTGAATGGCACTTCTCTGCCACCAATGTTGGTCATCTTTACCTTTAGTCATGAAAAAGGACCAATTGATGGACTTGGTGATACAGTGAGGAGGGGATAAAAGCAGCCACACATTCCAGGAAAATTGACCCACATTCTGCTAAAGATTTTTTCACTTTGCATAAGAAATCTGCCCAAACATATCACTATTATATACATTTCTGACAACTGTATATAAATGGCGAAATAGGTAGATTAAATGATATTTGCTCATCAAAGGAAAATAAATATTTCCCATTCCCGACACTCAAAAATTGCTCTGCATTTTAAAATTAAACAAATACTTACTTAAAACTGCCAATGTTTCATTAAATCCCCAAAAATATTACACGGCTGATTAAACAAATGGAAATGTTGTAAAAGGAAATACCTCTGAACAAAATTCTGAAAATGAATTTGATGCTGGAAGAAGCGCTTTAGTTCCTTTTTTGTATAGGAAAATTATCGTTAAATATTTTGTGGGACAAATGTTAAGTAAAGATGCTTATTCATAAAAACTGAAACATCTGCAATGGTCAGGAAGTCTTTTTGCGTGGCCTGAGAAGAAAGGTTTTTCAGACAATTCTATTGAAGAAAGAATTAAGAAATTACCAGAAACCAACTTTAGGGGACGTTGTGTAACTTTTTCTAACTATGATTTTACCATGTATGCAATTCTTAACTTATCATGTTCAAAATTATTTACATATGTTATGTTATTATTGCCTAAATTTCCATATATGTGATACAATTCACATGATGTAGTGTAAGTCACAAATTGAATGTAGTGTAAGTCACGCATAATAAATTATTTCCTATGATATTTCAACACTTTTTTGCAATTAAATTATTTAGCTTTAAACCTTATACTTAAATTAAGCACTGGTAGAATGTTGATTTACTGCACTATGAAGAAGAAATGAGAGTTTTAAATGATAACCAAAACTCGACTTCCTTTCATATAGTGTAAGTCACATTATGACATTTTTATTATTTTTTAGTGAAATACTAAATGAAAATGGTTTTTTATGATTTCTAAAAATAGTATATGTTCAGGGGTAAACTGACATACAATATTTTTTTAATAAGTAGAAAACAATTATGAACTATGCAAACGAAATTTGTTAAATCGTCCGATGTAGTGAATAGTCACGCGTGGAAATGCCCTGATATAAATAATTATGTTCTTATTCTTTATTGAGAACAAAAATTCACATCATCTGGAAACATCCTGCGTGCGGCAGCTTGGGGTAATTGGTACACAAAAATCAAACTTTCTTCACATTTAATCAATGAATTGATTGAATATTTTTTCTCTCAGGGGAACCTCACTATATTGCTAAAATAAAGTAAGCATTATTTTTTTTCTTTTTAATTAAATAAATATCGTAATAATTTTTTTAACAAAAAGGTGACTCTTTGTTTTGCCCTATAAGTCGGACAATTATTGGACAGCATCGGATATCACATTACCCTATTAAACATTAACAAGGCCATCACGAGTTACCAAGCACCTTAGGGCAATATTTTAGAATGCGCCCCATACACTTATCTTCCACCTGAAAGGCAATCGGAATTTTTTTTTGCCGAGAGAGAGAGTTGTTGAAATATTGTCAACTTCATTAATGTAATTAAATTAATGAGCTAATGTAGAATACTTTAAAAAAATTATTTTTAAAACTCTTTGACGATTTATTACGGCCACATAGCATATTTATATTGTGGTCCCTTATTCTTGAGATATGTACTTTTTCCAGCATAATGTATATGTTAAAGTTCTGTGACTGGTTTCAGCTAAGTGGAATTATCGTCGTACTAGAGCTTCATCAGGGCTATTTGAAGCGTTTTACTTCAGAACAAAATCTTACTCTGTTTTGAAAATTGGCTCTTTTTGGATATTTATTTTTCAAAAAAAGGGTTTCCTTTATTTCTTGGGGCCCATTGTAATCGCTCCGCTCGTGGACAGGGCCGGCGCGTGACCGGTGCGACCAGCTCACTCAATTCACGCGAACGGCCCTGTACGTTAGGAGAATATGGAGATAAAAAATACAATATATCTTGGAAAATAGACGATTTTTGTCCTGGAACATTACATTACCATAGTAAACAGTTCAACATTGATGAAGACAGGTCCCGATAACCGAGTATGCTCTTTAAAGTTTAAAGGATCCATCAAATCGACCTTTTTTTTTAATAACCAGGCCATAACATATTGCTTTTCCATATTGGATTAACAATATAACAATGGACATAACAATTTGTTGTGGCGACAAAAATTCGTTTGCTTTGGTAATGTATGGTAAACGTAAACTTTAACTTTTTTGATTAATTTGAATTGAGTTCGTCATAAAAGCAAATACAATTGTGAGGTGTGAAACATAATTTATAGATTTAAAGCCAATTTGGGGCCTCCTAAACTCGTGGTCCCTAGGCCCGGGCCTTGTAGGCCTAGGTGATGGTCAGGGCCGGCCCATGCTAGTAACCTGGGACGCTGCAATGGGGAACCCCAAGGCAGGCTTCCCTTGCTCTAAAGTGAAGATAAAAATCGTCTTTACTGGGATCAACAACCATTCCGAGTCCACCCCCAACATATCCCTGTATCTCACCCACGTGTCTTCCAAGAAGTCGATAGGGGCGAAGAGGGACCTCTGCTTCTGCAGACGATCTCCCACACCCCACAGAAGCGTCGAGCAGTCTGCAAACACAGCCCCGCCGCAGGATAGTGCCACCGCACTTACCTGTCAGACGATAAGCAGAAGGGGGCGGCACGCGACCCACACATTCCCTCAACCCCTCTAGCAGGGGCGGCAGGACCACCCCACCAAAAGACCCCACTTGCAGACGAAAAAAATTCCGGGTAAGGATCCTACTTGGGAAAGGTGGGACCACCACTTATAAGTGGGCCTCCCCCCCCCCCAACTGTTACATAATCAAGGGTGTTGTAATAACACCAGGGGGGAGGGAGGCAAATCAGGGGGTTTAGAATGAAATGGATGGCAAGTGACACCGTTTGACTCCAGGGGACCCACCTATTACCCTCCCCCGTGGTGATATCAGGTGTGTAGTGGGTGAGGCCAGAAACAATGGGGGATTTGTAAGGTATCAGTGCAGGTAAGACGAGCTTCCGTGTATGTTGCAGGTATGTTCTGAGGAATTGGCTCTCGAATTTCAGAAATAATTTGTAATGACTCTTTCAACGTTTCGTCAAATTGAGAAAAATTATTTAGTTAATTCTTAAACATTATTAGAATTTTTTTTCAGAAGTGAAGAACTCATTATTTCAGTCACTATTATATACTATTATTATATATACTATATTATTTCACTCACTATACTAATTTCGCGAAACTATTATACTAAATTTTTATTCTTATTCTGCAATCTACAGACAACACATAGCATGAGTGAGACATGAACCAAATATTGAAGCCTTTAGCTATTTATTTTTTTAAACCTATAATGTGGTTGTTTCACGGAGGATATGGTAATTATAATTTTTTGTAATTTTAGAATAATTCTAAAATTACAAAAAAATATCGTAAAAATACTTGCTGCATTTTGGAATCTTTTTAGTGACTTTAAAAAGACGTGAAAAGCTTTGCTAGTATTTTTATGGTATGATTTTGTAATTTTAGAATTAAATGGTATTTTTTTTGTAGTGTTTTTCTCCTAAAACTGGTGGAAACACTGTTGAAAGACATCAAAATAGACATGAAAACAAAACCGCAGAGCTATTGCCAGATCCTCCGTGAAACAACCCCATTAAAATTTTTGAACTTTTAAATTAATAATTAAAAAAATCAAAATATTTTTAACAAAAGAAAAAAGTCTTAAAAAGTAAAAGCAAAATCGCCTCAAATTTCACTTACAAACAAAATGTTTTAGCCTTTTTCTTGGGTTTGAGTTGAATACGCGTCACGCTAGAGCTACACGAGGGCTATTTTTCCCTTATAAAAATATTTTCGATAACATACATACGATTTTTCCCAACGTTTCTATTAAGATAAAAATTATTACATAGTACAAAATTTTCGACATATATGGAGCATAGTAAGTAGTTCACATTCATTCATTATAATTCTCATGTGAGAAATATTTTTTAATTACGTTTCAGAAATAGCTTAAAAAAATAATTGCAGTCTAGTGATTCAATGAAAACGGTTGAAGGCCCTGGGATAATAAGATATTAGTTCTACCTCCAAGCAGCATTCTTGGAGAACTACCAGTGCCGTCTCCCGGTGGCCACAAAAAAGGGGGTATAAGCAAATTATTTAGAAACAAATAAAAAAAATCCGTAAAGGCTTCAAAAATATTTATTGATAAAGAAAAATTCGTCAAAGTATTCTTGCAACCTCATGAAAATGAGAATAAATAACATTAAGTGTATTCGTGACCAACACTAAATTATATCATTTTGTAGGACATGAAACATATACGAGCTTTGACTGAAAAAACAAATCACCAATGAATTTTAAAAATGTTCTAGTCTTATGGACTTTGTGACAAGGACATACTAAAATTTACTTATATAAACATATTCAAATGATTTAGGTATTTCAAAAGTTATTTCCTTGCCACAAAAATTAAGCTTTAAATTTACTATTGTCCCTAAATTCGCCTGCAAAAAAATGGAAGTTTAGGAGCCTTGTGAATTGAAAATGTCAAAATATTCCTAAATAATATTAAATTTAAAAAAAAATCAAATTACCAAGTTCCCCCCCTCTGCGCCTGGTAACCACGCTACAGCCCTGCCACCAGCAGCATTCATTCATTCTAAAATTTTGTTTCACTTGTATTGTAATCTATATTTAGCTTACTTTCATTTCAATTTAAATGGAAATAAATAAAAAAAAATTAAAAGTAGGCATTGACATGCTGAAGATATCCGTCCGTACCTATTTCGGTTATATCTGTCGGATCTTAATTTTTTTTTTGTATAAGAACGATTTAAAAGAAGGTCAGATATCTATCTTTCATACTTTTTATCGGTCTGTGTGTACGTCCAGACGGACATCTGTCAACTTGCCCGTCGATGAACTACCCATTTAATTAGTATAGAAATTTAATTTTTATTGATTTATATTAAATCGATGTTGCCACATCAACAATAGCACGAGGAACTTTGTTTAAAATCGAAGGAAATTTATTTTGTCACATAAATCATTTGGAATGACGTTATAAAATGTAGCACAATGTGACTCTTTGATTGTTCATTATTTGTAAAAACAAGAAGGCGGCAAGGCGTTCAATTTTTTTTACATAAACTTATTAGTTTTAATTTACATTTCTTCATTTATTAATGCAACTTGGGGCTATTTCTTGTTTTATTGTTACTAAATATTTGGAAAATATCGACATTTTCCAACACGCCGATTATCGCTTGAACTGACTAGGATTTAATTATGAACGAACAAACAGATAAAATCACACAATGTTGATTAATTAAAAAATTGAAAGTAAATCAAGATTTTGAAAGTCTTAAGTAAAGTTTGGCTTGTTGAAATACAGAATTAATTTGGGTGTAAACATTGACTCTGACTGTAAATGCTAAATCAGAATATAATTCAGTGCTAAAATGTTTACCGCCTTCCTTCTAAAATAAATATATTTTATTTATTTGTTTATTTAATTATTCATTTTCTAAAATTAAGCAAACAGAATTAAGTGATTGTATTAAATAGAAAATTCCTAATTTATAAATTACAATGAATTATTATCAATAAAACATATCTTTAAATATACGTTGATTTTGCGAAATGCGTTTTCTTACAAGTTATTATTAAAATATAAATGGGTTCTTTTTGTTAGCTTTTATGCAAATTATTTTTAATTTTTAGCTTTCACACTACGTGTATAACGTAAAAAGTGGAAGGTATTATAATCGTTCAGTCTGTCTGTCTGTCCGTCACCCACTTTCATAGCCCAAACTACAAATACTACGGACAAGTGTGATACGTCAAAAAATTCAGCGCATCGAAATTAGAATACATTGAAAATTTCAGAAAAGAATTCGAATTCGAAAAACTTCAATTATTTAAAAAACTGCAAAATTTAATTTATTATAATTAAAGCACCATTGCCATTCGCAACAATCGCTCGAGAAACTTTAATTCTTTTAGACAATAAATTAAAATAAAATTATTTTTGTGACATCGATCAGTTTGAAATGACGTCAAATATATTTCACTACGAATTCTTTGTATGTTGATATGAAATGTTTTCATTCTATTTAAAGCGAGGAATATTACATATTTATTCTTTGAAATATAAATTAATTTTTGCAAACGAAAGTAATAATTATTGAATTTTCGAAATAAAATGAAACTAGCCAAATTTAGCAATGTAAATGTTTAATGTAGAATTAATGCTTTGTTTGGCGCCTTTTTACCTGTTAAACATAACTGTTGTGTGGAAGCGGGTTAAGTGACAGATTCTGTTACAAACCTACTTGTTTAAACCTCAGTTTATTTTAATAAACGAGATTTAAAAACTGTGAAATAAACTGTGTGAAAAAAATATTTTTTTTATCCTCTAAAAAATACAATTTACTATCCAAGAAAAGGTAAAATGAATTCTGGAATTGTATTACGAGAATTTCATATTTCTTTACCTCAGAGCCAGGCCTATAACAGCAACCTCGGTAGATTCGGTTTTCCTGGGCAATCATTTATATTATAGGTTAGGTTTTGCGTGTATTTAATTTCTGGCAATGACAAATTCGCATGTTGTAGCCCTACCAATCAAGAATTCAACCAATCTGTAGATCACATGAAATTGTTCTCAATTGTAAGTCAAAACGACAATTTAATCAGACACGTCCAAATAAAAATAATTATTTATGTCCTGAAAAATCTCTGTGCATCGAACTAGTGCCAGAGCTAAGTAAATAAGTGTTACATAACTGTACGTCTCCTTGAATTATTTTGTTTTGGCCAACTAAACGCAATACCAGATGAATGAGTTGGTGTTGAGTATCTTTAAAAAGAAGAACAACGGCTTAGTTTAATGAGAAAACAAGGCACTTGTTATACAGAACGACATTGAAAAATTTAATTGTCTTGATAATACTTCCACTAAATAAGAGCTTTATTGTTAAGGGTAAACCAGTAACACAGCAGACGTAGTGAAGTCCCGAGTCATAACAAATTAATAATCAAAATGTGATATGGTTTGCATTTGTTTGTTAAAAATTTCATTCCATTATGGCATGTTACAAACTATCAAATATTTAAAAATAATAACAATAATGATTACTTTTTATTCTAGTTGTTCTTTAATTTCAATGATTTGGAGTTGAAGCAAGAACGCATTTCAAATGATCATATACCAACTTATTACTAACTTATTATTGACCAAAAACAAAAAACAAAAAGCTTCGCCACATAATAATTATAGAAACTCATCCTTCGTTAAATTTTAATATTGTGTATGAATTCTGTAGGGAAGATTTGATACTAATTCCTACAAAGAATAAATACCCAGTGCACTATATGTATATATGTGATATATCGTATAAATCTCTACAAAGTTATAATATTAACCACACAAATCTCTATAATATTCTAATATTCAGTTCTTTCTTAATAACTCTCTGTTGGTCTCTTGCCGATCCGTTCCCACGTTTTAATAGGCGTCAATACATTCTTTCCCAGAGAAATCGCAGACGCAGCAGACTTTGTTTTGACTTCTGATCCACTCTTCTCATAACCATTAAAAATATATTCACTTTTTAAATTAGACTTCAAGATGTAAAGGTAGTGTGTCTTTTTGGCGCGCCGAGCTTCGGCTCTGGACTCCGTCCCGTTAAATACTTTAAATGATTTTTTATAATAAAAGATCTTGGACGTCCAAACTACCTTCATTTCCGTAGTTAGTTAAATAATAAGTATGCTCTACTGTGAAGTATATGTTATTCTACTTCATTAGTCTGCAGGATGTTTTACCTGCATGCGCGGATTATCCCCATCAAAATTAAAACTTTCGAAATGGCCAAAGCACACAACAATATTTTTTCTATTACTTCTCGGTTGCTGTACGGAGTAACTACAAATAACAAAATTTTCGGCGTCTGCTGTAACTTGAACTCGGCTTCTCCACTCTACAATATCCTAAGTCATTCAAAGTTCCTAGTTAATTCTGACTCATCGATGCCTGCTAAATTCTTGGTGTGGTCTCTCGCCTTTGCCGCTTGTTGTTGCCTATGGATTACACTATCAGATTTGCCTTGCTGGATACTAAACTCTCTACAACTTAATACTATTGATGTACTAAACCTGTGCAACTCTTTTCGAAAAATTAATCATCATTTGAGTTCTTCAATTGTGTGCGCCTCTTTCGCCGATTTGTGCTCAAGTGTGTCTGTCTGTTTCGAAGATGGTATTCGAAGTGCTAAGTTTACCGTTTCTACTGTTTCAAGATGCCAAAATAACCTCGCTGAACGGGAATAAACTTCAAATATCCTTTGAACATTTATTGCAATTATTTTTATTTCAGATTTAGTATTAATGACAATATAATTAAGTTTTCGATATAAATTTCTTATTCAAACTTTTGCCTTTTACAGTTTAACATAAATAGTTATTTTCTTTACTTTATAAAATGTGTGAACAAATTAATATTTTATTTTTATGCTCTCGATTTTCACATATTATAAACATGCTTCATTTCATTAATGTGTTCACGATTTTACTACTAATAAATTTTCGATATTACTCTACAATTTTGATATTACCACTATTTTTTACTATACTATTTACTAAGTGAAGCATTTTATAATTTGAAATTTTACTTTTGTTGTTAATTAGTTGTCACACTGACACTTTAAGAAATCAAATTGTTATCTTGTTGATTTTATCATATTTAATTTGGAAAATTTAATTGATTTAATTTAATATTTTAAAACTGAATTTTTGTGTGACGTGTTTTGAGTTTTCATTGTTATATTCGAAATTTTCAAGTGTGGTTTTTGACTTTTTTTTGGTTTGTTGTTGATTGAAAGTTATTCAGACAAGCCACAGAAAGCAACGCTTTTCTGTTTGCTTATAAAGGAATACTTTTGTCAATGCTACGGAATGTGTCGAAAATTTCATTGACGTTTTATGAGTCTAAACAAACTATAGCATGCTTCATTGGTTGTACTTATCTCTTACAGCGGCGGGAGAGGCAGCGGACAAATAAACAAGCAAACAATTAAACACTAATCGACAAATCATTTTTTTTCTTATTCTGCAAAAAGTGAGGCATGTTATATTTGTCCTTTCGTAACACTGCATTAACCTGCATTGTTATTTATGTATTACTAACTAATTTTACTGCAAACCGTCACACAGAATTTGCTCTTGAACATTTTATGCATTGATTTATCTCAAGTTTTAACATTTCAACGAGATTAAATGTTTAAATTTATTTTATCTCAATTTTTACAAGTGCAATAGTTTTTCAATTTATATTATGATTATTATTTCAATTTTAATATTTCAATTTATTATATTTCAATTTTTAATGCTATTATTTATGCTTGCTTTATGTTTGCTTACTTCCTAAGTGTTTTATTAATTTGCTATTGATACAATTGAACTTGCTTAATTTTTCAGAATATCAATTTAACATTGTATTCAAAAATTATTGTAATATTTAATATTACCAATTCGGAGAAGAGTGGATTAACAAATTTAAAAATTTAACTAAGCTAATTTCTGTAGGTTTTCTTGTTTGTGGATTCGATAGCTTGATCACCTGTCAGGTTCACATCGGGACAAATTTTACAGTCACAACATTTAATAGCTGGAAATTTTAACTATACTTCTTAATTTTAATACTAACTCTAACTCTCCCACCGGTTGATAACAGCTTGTGAGGGGGGATATGTGATATATCGTATAAATCTCTATAAAGTTATAATATTAACCACACAAATCTCTATAATATTCTAATATCCAGTTCTTTCTTAATAACTCTCTGTTGGTGTCTTGCCGATCCGTTCCCACGTTTTAATAGGCGTCAATACATTCTTTCCCAGAGAAATCGCAGACGCAGCAGACTTTGTTTTGACCTTCTGATCCACTCTTCTCATAACCATTAAAAATATATTCACTTTTTAATTAGACTTCAAGATGTAAGGTTGCGTGTCTTTTTGGCGGGCCGAGCTTCGGCTCCGGACACCGTCCCGTTAAATACTTTAAATGATTTTTTATAATAAAAGATCTTGGACGTCCAAACTACCTTCATTTCTGTAGTTAGTTAAATAATAAGTATGCTCTACTGTGAAGTAGATGTTAGTTTATTTCATATAGATTGGTTATGTAACGAAAACATAAATAATTAAGTGCATTTTCTTTTCCATATACGTTTTTAGAAAATTGTAATGTAATTTTAATGTAGAGCAGAGATTGAACAAAATACTGAATGTGCATTCATATGTTCTTCAAAACTTCCTGTTGGGACAGCTATTAACACTTATAAGGTATGAACACGAACGTCACATTTAAGTGAAACTAACTTCAACAATTACCTACAAAATATTGATTCTATGTGCATTTAAACAGTTCCTTACCCTTCATTATGATGTTGAAGAAACAATTGATTTTGAAAATTTGAAGACAAAACAATTTGATAACAATTTGAAATTCAAAGTAAAAAAAACAGAAAATTTATTTTCAAGTACTATTTAGTATAGTATTATATTCCATAATTATATTATTGTATTCTAGTAAATATTTAATTAAAAATCCCCAAAATCAGAGGAAAATAGTCGGTCGAAATGGCTTCAGCCTTCGAAGTTTCACCTAGTTACCTCACCTCCGAAGTTTACCCCACTAATGAGTGATTCATGAAAAAATTATTTTTAAAATTATTTTTTAAAAACTCATTCAAACAAACTTTTTTTCATTTTGTGCTGCAGTTGACGAAATTATATCAAAACAATGTATGAATAATTTTGACCGGGAAATAGTCCCCCTCTGAAACCAGTCCAAGAGCAAAATTATCCGCTCTGTCCAGCCGAAAAACACGGATAATAATTCTCTGTTAAACTGTCTCTTCCCATCCCTAAACACTTTTAATAAGGAACAGATGCTCTCATCATCCGCTTCACCTTAATCTCTAACCTTTCCTAACAGCCAACTGTCGACGGAAAAAATAGAATGCCAAACTAATTGAAAATCTCATTTATAAAAAAATATAACAACTTAAAAATATCTTTTTCTCTGCCATAACACACAGCACACGGTCTTATAACGCTATATTATTATACTTTTTTGAAACTTTTTTTTTCTCTTTGTATTTTTTTATATTTTTATTTTTACCGGCGGATTCGTAGGAAAGCACACCACGGTAGATTTAGAACGCAACTAGATTTGGCAGAAAATCGCTAAATTGGCAAGGTTTTAAAATAATAAACTTACACTAATATTTTTTGGTAAGTTCTCTATAATAATAGAAGTTATTACATAAATTTATTTCAGCTATGCAATTTTTTTTAAATAATCAAAACTTATTTTAAAATTTTCTCTCCGATCAAATGCTAATTTATATATTTCGTATATTACTATCCAATCCACTTCATTATATCAATAGTTTGTCTTAAAAATTAGAAGATCCTTTAACAATTAGTCAATTACGAAATCAACACGTTGGTTAAATTACCATATATAAATTTGAAGGGAATAAGTCTACGTACTTTTGCTATTCTACACCATTTAAATAAAACATACACTTCGTTTAAGAAAAGAAATTTGAAATAAAAAAAACAATGATGCACTTTTAGTAATTAAGCAAAATATTAATTATTATGATAATGCGTATTTTTTATCACTTAAATTTACATCTCCTACAAGTATTTAGTTGATTATTTAATTATATTATTTATAGATTAATTTTCTAAAAATATATTCTTTAATTTGGTGCTTTTTCTTTGGCAAACTTGGCGAATATCAGAAACCGGCAACCCCTATGTGACGTAATGAGGCGCGCCAGCTGTTGCGCGACTGAAGCTCGAAGAGGCCGTGGAAAGGTCAGACCGGAAGTGACGACGTTTTCCAACATGAATGGAAGAAGAAAGAAAAAGAAGAGAAGATGTTGATCTCGAAGCATCCAGAGAAGAGAACTTTTACGGCGAGGCCTTTTGTTCGCTTTGTTGGCCATGGCCGAACAAACAAGATCGATTCTTGGCATGTATTCACCACGATGGAAATATAATTTTTTTATTTATTTTCTTGTTGTTGTTGACGAGCTCTTATATTTTAGGGGAATCAAGTTGGGGTTTGAAATTGAGACTAGGAGAAAAAAAAAGAATGATATAGACTTATAAATAGAATTTAGAGAGGTGGCAGAAATGTAATAGAAAGATTTTTTATGTGTAAAAATAGGTTTCATAAATTTTATAAGTTATTACAGAGACTTTTTATGAAATTTTTAAGATTCGATTCAGAAAAAGATGAAAATATTTCAGTATGGAATCCATACTGCAATTCTATTCTACAGCAATACTAATATATAATTACAGTTTTAATAAAACATACACGTTCCATATGATATGTGTGTTTCGATTAAAACTGTTAGGTTATTTTTGCATAAATAAGTAACCTATTTTTTTAATTAATTATTAAAACAATGACTACTCTAAGTTTTGATTGATGTCTGATGTATCATTTTTTATAAATAACTATATTTTTATAAATGTCGAAAAACTTTTTTTTAAGTAAGAAAGAAATAATTTAGACATTCCTAAATAAATATTTTTATGAAACAATAGCCTTTTTGTGTCATGATTATCAAAGTATCCAAATAAACAACAAAAAAAAGGTCACATATTACATTCACATTGTTCAAATTTTATGTGGTTTGGATTGAAAGTAGCTTTAAATCCTAAATGCTTTTTTATAAATTTGATTATTTAATTACACTGGGTCAAATGAAATGTTTAAAACTAAAACCTGTAACTATAAAATTATTTTAGTCCAATTCAAACACATAAGATACTTATGCGTCTAAAATTTAGCCTCAAAGAGTTCTTATGTAGGTTATTGAGAGGAAGGGAAGGAAAAAAAATCCGAGTCAACGAATTTAAAGAATATACATATTTTGAAGGTTACCGTGCCAACGGCCCCTTTTTCATGCACCGACAATAGACGGGTTTTCTTAAGAAAAGGGTATTTGGGGGGGGGGGGGGGGATCCTTCCTCTCTTTGAGACTACAAGACGACACTCTTTTGTCAATAAAATGAAACAACTATAGTTACTTAAAGGGTTAGATATACCAATATAGAGCTCTTTTATACGATGGTAGGATTATTCGCTAAATGAATCATACTTCCATAACAGTATAATTTCAGTTTGTGATTTAGTGAGAAATTAACGCAGTTTAAACAAAATTTTGCATAATAATATTTTTTTTGCTATTTGAATAATATGCAACAATCCGGCATGAGTTTAAACATGATTTTTTTTACCCTACTAATATCCCGCTATAGAAAATAAAAAAAATGGTGGACAGTAATGACAGGGACAGTATGGACAAAAATAAGAAATACTCTTCTGTTCTATACACTCGATAACTTAAGCTCCGGAAAACTACCGCAGAATATTTTGAACTATAAACAGCAAAAGTATATAATGTGACACAAAATCTTAAAATCTTCTCTATTCCCGAAAAAGAATCCTACACATTTATTCTTTTTCAACATAATATTTCCAAACAATTATAATTTTTAAAGCATGTTTTGAAAAAAATTAATATTTAACATTTGCTGAGGCCCGGAGGGGCACATCAATTTCATGATCAATGCAGGATGTGGGGTACAAGGGGCAGAAAATTCAATTTGAGTATTTGAAAATCTCTTTTAGGGGTATTATTTGGCGCTATTTCCTTGAAAATTCTTTGAAAATCATAGAAATACATTACAGAATAAATATTATGAAAAAAAATATTTATAATACAGCATATTTAACTCCAAGTGTCTCTAACTTTAAACTTATGAGCGAACCACCCAAATCCATTTACTAAAACTACTGATATATGCGTAATGAATAAAAGTTCCGATAATAACTTTGAAACTTAATTATATGCTGTATTAGGGTCCACTTAATTTAGGGCTGACATTACAACAGTTTTTTTTAAATATTATTTAAAGCCTGAAACAAATATATTTTTTATTTAGCCTAATATTTTTTGTGTGGTGCTGCTGATGTAAACATGTACCCAGCTCGATTAACTTAAGCTCGGACAAATACGCAAATATTTGAACTATAAACAGCAAAAGTATTAATTACACAAACTTAAAATCTCTCTATCCGAAAAAGAACCTACCCATAATCCTTTTCTACAACATAATATTTGAAACAAGTTGATAATTTTTAAACTTTTGAAAAAATTAATTTGTAATCATTTTGCTAGGCCGAGGCATACATCAATTTCATGATTTCAATGCAGGTTATGTGGTAAAGGCAGAAAATCAATATTTGGTTATTTGAAAATCTCTTTTGGGTTATTTGGCGCTTTTCTGAATTCTTGAAAATCATAGAAATACATTACTAGAATAAATTTATGAAAAAAAATATTTATAATACAGCATATTTAACTCCAAGTGTCTCTAACTTTAAACTTATGAGCGAACCACCCAAATCCATTTACTAAAACTACTGATATATGCGTAATGAATAAAAGTTCCGATAATAACTTTGAAACTTAATTATATGCTGTATTAGGGTCCACTTAATTTAGGGCTGACATTACAACAGTTTTTTTTAAATATTATTTAAAGCCTGAAACAAATATTTTTTTTATTTAGCCTAATATTTTTGGTGTGGTGCTGCTGATGTAAACATGTACCCAGCTGTTAATAAATGTTATGCAAAAAAAAATAAATTATTTATAATACAGCATATTTAACTCAAAGTGTCTCTAACTTAAACTTATGAGAGAACCACCCAAATCCATTTACTAAAACTACTGATATATGCGTAATGAATAAAAGTTCCGATAATAACTTGGAAACTTAATTATATGCTGTATTAGGGTGCACTTAATTTAGGGCTGACATTACAACAGTTTTTTTAAATGTTATTTAAAGCCTGAAACAAATATTTTTTTTATTTAGCCTAATATTTTTGGTGTGGTGCTGCTGATGTAAACATGTACCCATAGCTGTTAATAAATGTTATGCAAAAAAAATATTTATAATACAGCATATTTAACTACAAGTGTCTCTAACGTTAAACTTATGAGAGAACCACCCAAATCCATTTACTAAAACTACTGATATATGCGTAATGAATAAAAGTTCCGATAATAACTTGGAAACTTAATTATATGCTGTATTAGGGTCCACTTAATTTAGGGCTGACATTACAACAGTTTTTTTTAAATGTTATTTAAAGCCTGAAACAAATATATATATTTTTATTTAGCCTAATATTTTTGGTGTGGTGCTGCTGATGTAAACATGTACCCAGCTGTTAATAAATGTTATGCAAAAAAAAAAAATATTTATAATACAGCATATTTAACTCCAAGTGTCTCTAATTTCTCGATAAGCTTGTTATGACGTCCTATTACAGCTACTGGAACTCGCGTACCAAATTCCAAGTCAACAGCTCTTTTAGTTCAAGCTGAAGAGTGGTTTCAAACAGACAGTCTGACAGACGGAACAATGTTCAAAAGATCGGCTCCCTTCAAAACTGTGTAAAAAAACACAAAATCTCCATTGAGAGATTTTCGACCTTATCCCAATTCTTTAATTACCCAAAATTTCATATAAGGCACGTGAAAGTAATTATAGAATTTTGGAAATACAGTATATTTATTATTTAGTTATTGAGTGACTATATTTGTGTAAGAAATAACAAGTAGGTTTGTAACAGAATTTGTCACTTAACCCGCTTCCGCACAAAAGTTGTGTTTAACAGGTAAAAAGTCGCCAAACACAGCATTAATTCTATATTAAACATTTACATGCTAAATTTGGCTAGTTTCATTTAAATTTTATTTCGAAAATTCAATAATTACTTATCATTTGCAAAAATTAATCTATATTTTAAAGAATAAATATGTAATATTCCTCGCTTTTAAATAGAATGAAAATATTTCATATCAACATACGAAGAATCTCGTAGTGAAATATATTTGACGTCATTTCAAACTGATCGATGTCTCAAAAATAAATTTATTTTAATTTATTGTCTAAAATAATTAAAGTTTCTCGAGCGATTGTTGTGAATGGCAATGGTGATTTAATTTTAATAAAAATGGCCTCCTATGCTTTTTAAATGAGCATTAAATTTTGCAGTTTTTTTACATAATTGAAGTACTTCGAATTCGAATTATTTTCTGAAATGTTCAGTTTATTCTAATTTCGATGCGCTGAATTTTTTTAACGTATCACACTTGTCCGTAGCATTTGTAGTTTGGACTACGAAAGTGGCTGACGGACAGACAGACGGACTTAACGACAACGATTATAATACCTTCCACTTTTTACGTTATAAACGTAGTGTGGAAGGGAAGCTAAAAGCAAATGATATGACAGACGGGATATAATATGGACACAATTTCAAGGAGCCGCTAATTGTCAAGTAATTCTTTAAAAAGTGGGACACATTTAAATTTGTAATTTTTTCCTCTATTAAGCAAAAAGATTTTGCAAAAACAACAACATTTTTTTCTTTAAAAAATAAGAAATGGGATTGTGACACGGAACCCTTTCCGTGACTGAGACATGTAAAAAAAATAAAATCGATCACAGCACATTCTTTTAAAGCAAGATATTATATTATTTGTATTTAATCTGTAGTGCTCTTTTTAAACTAGTTTTTTTTTTGTGCATAAATACCTTAAAGACAAATATTTTATTTTAAAGAAAAATGCATGTTATGTCAATTTAGAATAATTATCAGTTATAAATAAAAAAAATGGAAAATGGATTTAAAATGGGAAATGGATATAAATTGAAAAATAATAAATGGGGAAAAAATTAAATTTCATCCCTTAAAAAAAATGGGTAGTTGAATATCTGAATTGTAAGTATTTATGTCAGTAGATGGCGCCACCAACTTCAAGTAAAAAAACATATTTGACCACAATCCGTTTTGATCAATTTAATTAAAAAACTTTCTTTCTTCTAGAAAATTTTGAAAAGTTAAACTTTTAAAGCATTTGATTACAAAGGATGAAACATAAAAAGGATTTTTCTTTTCATTTTTGACTTTTATATACTCAATAATTATTTCATGAAGAAGGATGAAACATAAAAAGGATTTTTCTTTTCATTTTTGACTTTTATATACTCAATAATTATTTCATGAAGAAGGGAAACTAGTGGTGCATTCAAGGAGGGTGGTTGAGATCTAGTTATTGCATATTAACATTATTATCCTTACTTTTACTTAAATTATTATCTATGTATTATCTTTATACTCATTGAAACTTGTTTCTCAGTTGGAAAATTATGCTTTTCCTACTTTGAAAGGGGCTGAAGCCCATAGCCCTTCCTTTGGATCCACTACTTTTTCTAATGTTTCATTAGTATCGAACTTCTATTAGTCGATAGATTAATTAATTAATTAATAATAATTTTTGTTCGTAAACAAATTTGTTTTAATTTTTTTTTTCTTTAAAGTTTTGAATTTAATATTAGCAAATGGCAACTCCGCTCCGAGCAGAGCACCAGCAGGAGGAAGAAAACAACTAAATCTCTTGTAATGTCAGCTCGCAGGCAAAATTGAAGCGGATGAAATCCTAGCCAAAATAATCAACATGGTAAGTAATCTTTGTCCATCTTATTGTAAAATTAATAAAAAATATTAATTAATTTCTTTAACAGCTACCCAGAAGTGTTATTGTTTGTCACATTGTGTTATTTCACTTGTTTTTATAAAGTTCTGATTATCCGGACACAAGTCGTCAACATGTATCTTGTTTAGGACCGATCGGTCGCTTTGCTGTCCAAAAATATACACGTTGCTCTAATATTTAATTTTTATTACAGGAAAGCACTGTAACTCTGCGAACCAAAAAGTTTATGTCAAATCGACTATTATGTCGGAAACAAATGGTAAGTTGTTTTATTTATAATCTGTAATCACTCATTTCGAAAGTTTATGGTACCCAAAAATACGTGTATACACTGAAAATTCTATTACTATTTCAAATGATTATTGTATTTTTTGTTATATTAGGGGTAATATTCATTTTATAAGGCTTGTTCTACGAAAGCATCACTTTCACTGCGACCAATATATATAATGCATAAGTAGAAGTATTTAGTTATAATATAGTTTCCAAATTTAAAAATTAAGTTCATATGTGTTTCTCTCTGTGCAACGTTTTTTAGTTTCACTGAACCAATGAGATTTGAAATGCATAGCTTATAAAAACAATAACCTTATTTAAAGTGTCCTAATGCTATGAAACTGTTTTAAAAATCCTTGTTTATTTTACATGTTAATTGCTAATGATACATGCAATCCCTACCCCCTTATACAAGATATAAATATATGAAATATGGCTTGAGTGTTCTCTTTTTCTGAAGTTCTGATTAAAACCCCTATGCTGTGTTCCGAGGTGCTGAATGTAAATTTCTTGTGAATGCAGCCTGGGGTTGTTCAAACTTGGCAGGCTTGAGGCCCCCCCCCCCCAAATCTTAAAATGTGAAGTTTCTGGAAAGTCAACAAACATAATGATGCTGTTGACCTCCAAGTAGGATTGGACCTCAGTCTCTTTCTAAACAATGATTCATTTACAATGCCTCAGCAATACATATCAACCTATTGTTTCCCACAAAACTCAATTTTGCTTATCATATTGTTTTTAGCTTCCACACTACGTTTATAACATAAAAAGTGGAAGGCATTATAATCGTTCAGTCCGCCCGTCTGTCACCCACTTTCACAGAGAGAACCACAAGTCCCACAGACAAGTGGGATACATCATTTTGAAGCAAAAAATCAGATTAGGCTACATTCCAAATTTCATTAACAAATTTAAATTAGAAGTTTATTTAAAATTTAAATAACTAAAAATTTAATCTACACTGAAATAACATGCAAATTCCATTTTTATTCAATATTTTCACTGTTGCCATTTCGGTAGACGTACGAGAAAATTTTTTGAAAATGAAAAAAACTTTTGAAAGAATATTTATTTATGCGATATAATTCAGTTTGGATTGTTGTAATATCACAATAGAGTTCTTTTGATGTTTTATTATATATGTATGAAGAAAGATGCATAGAGAATTCTAACTTGGCATAAAAAAAATTTGCAAAGTTTCGCTTTTATTTTTAAAGCATCAATTGCACTAATTATATATTTTTCGAACTGTAAATTAATTTAACAAACGATAAATAACTGAATTTTTGAAAGAAATGTAAATGATAAATTGTGGTGACACAAAAATATTTATTAAAAAAGATTACATTATTATTCTTTGAACTTCAAACAAATTAAGCAAACGATAGTCTAATTATTAAATCCGAGAAAGAAGATTAATGAAAATAATTAATTTTATCGTTTAAATGTTTAATTACAACTAGCTAAAGGCTCTGTTTGGCGAATTTCTTTCTGAGGTGTATAGTTTGTTTCCTGTTGCAGCACAAATGTTGTGTGGAAGCGGTTTAAGTGACAGATTCTGTAACAAACCTACTTGTTTTTCTATATAACTCAGTTCAGTGTTTTCTGTGGAAAAATTGTCTTTATAATTTTTTAAAGAAAATGTAATGTTTTAAAAAGCAACTGTGTCCAAATGCAAAGTTTTTATACTTTGTTTTTTACTAAAATGTTGCCAAATAAAGATCCTCACCGGCGTTCCTCTATTCTCTGTAGAGTACAGGGTCGTGGTGTTGTACAATCTTAATACCATACAAATGATCTTTTGTGCAATTAAATCAAGATCAAAATACTGGCCAAATTTAACCAAGAGTAAAAGCTTGGTACAACAAGAAAGCTATATTGTAATCATACTTTTAGGCAAGGATATTATATTTTGTATCATAAGCTTTGTATGAAGCTTAAAGAAAACCAGTAAAATGTTTTCTTGTTTCTCTTTAACTGATAGGTACTGTCAAAGTATCTTCTCCTAAAATCAACATTCTTTACTAGTATGTAAGCAACTGTGTCCAAATTCTAGGTTTTTATACTTATCGGTTTACTAAAATGTTGCCAAATAAAATTCCTCACCGGCGTTCCTTTATTCTCTGTAGAGTACAGGGTCGTGGTGTGGTACAATCTATCAATTTACTTAACCTCCTATGTGTAATTATTATGATCAAAATTCTGGTGAAATTTAACCTAGAGAAACTTACCACGTAATGACAATAAAGCTTGATCAGAAGAAAGCTAATCGTTCTTTTTTCACAAGTTAACTTTATATTTTGCAACATAAGTATAAGATTAAGGAATTTTTTCTATAGCTAAAAAATGCATTAACGTTTGTTTGCTTCTTTATAGTTAACTGCTTGGTACTATTAAAATCTATATTTTTTTAAGCATTATTTACTATTAAGCAACTATGTTCAAATTCTAAGATTTTACAAGTTTATCTTAAGGGTTGCTTAAAATATCCTCGCTAGCGTTCCTATATTCTTTGTAGATCACAGGGTCGTGGTGTTGTACAATGCATTATTTCATTATCCATTTATTAAGTATAAAAAATATATTGATTCTAGTGGGTGTGTTATCTTTTGCCTTAGATTCTCAAATACATTAGATTATAAATTCTGCTTTAGGAATATCAAATCAGCATAACCCTGATGATTCAGTTAGTGTATCCATGAATTCAGAATATTTTTCTGAATATTTACCAAGTGCTTTATTTCATATTTCTAAATGCTGTTTATTTTCCCAGGTGGTTGATGTTGTACACCCAGGCAAAGGCTCTGTTCCCAAAACTGAAATCAGAGAAAAACTCAGTAAAATCTACAAAACCACCCCAGATGTTGTATTTTGCTTCGGTTTCAGAACGCAGTTCGGAGGTGGCAAGTCATCAGGGTTTGCACTTATTTATGACACATTAGACTATGCTAAGAAATTTGAACCTAAATACCGCCTCTTTAGGGTAAGTGACTACCTTTTGCTGCTATTTAATTGGTTAAATTTATATTACAACATAAATTTTTACCTATTAAGTTGAGATTGACTATATTAACTACTTGACTATATATTTGATAAACATTACATACTAGAAAAAAAACCCTACCATGTTGATAAAAAACATGTCAATTGTTAATAAAACAATTAAAAATAAATTCAGATTTAAAAATATTAATCTTCAGTTTCACGTACATAAGCACCCTCTTCACTGTGGTTGTGTTCATGAAGAAATAAAATAACAAGTAAGCTTAGTTACCAAACTTGTTTGGTTTTTTAAGCAAAAAACAACAACAATGCAACGGTTGCTACAGCTGGCAAATTTCACTTGAATTTCGATATTTGGCGATTTTGGTAATTTTTCCTCGCCAAGTGCTGGGAGCTAAAACTTAAGTTACGACTTAATAAATCATGCATTTGTAAGCCTTTTTTTTCAACTTGGATGATTGGATTGCAGAAATCCTTTCATTAACTCCGATAAATTTTTTCAATTATCTTAAATTTAAATAGTACACTAAACAATGTAAGCCATATTACTTTTATGGTGACATCTTTTATCTAATTAAAATAATCTTGCTCTCAATGTTTGGAGTAAGCAATAATCTTTGCGGTGTTAATTCATCAAAACCAAGATTCAACTAGGCAACTGTGTCCAAATGCAAAGTTTCTATACTTTGTGGTTTACTTAAATGTTGCCAAATAAAGATCCTCACCGGCGTTCCTCTATTCTCTGTGGAGTACAGGGTCGTGGTGTGGTACAAACTGTTTTCGTACCGTTTAGTTTAAGACCTTATGATAAAATGACTTGTTAATGTTTCAATATGCTTGGATTATTTTTTATTTAATCATTAAGCAGCATTTTTGCAATTGGTAAATAAGATATAAAGGTATCACTACAGTAATTTATGCCTAGCTCTAATAGGGTTTTTGACGTGGTATTGTGTTATTCTGCTTATTTAATGTAATAGCCTTTGTCATAATTGCAACGTTAAATTCAACCAAACAGAATCTCTACTTAGCAACTGTGTCCAAATCTAAAGTTTTTATACTTTGTGGTTTACTAAAATGTTGCAAAATAAAGATCCCCACCGGCGTTCTTGCATTCTTTGTAGAGTACAGGGTCGTGGTGTGGTACAAATTGTTATTGTACCTTTATTCATTTTATAGCATAAAATAGGGATAGACAAGTTATTTCCCATATCTTATGGGAAAATACTTGTTTCAGTGTGCCTAAATTACAAATTATAATCTAATGTATTTAGCATTTTTAAGAAACCACTGGTAGAAAATCATCTTCGTGACAACCAAGTGTTGAGCGACACTATAGCACAATATAAGCATTTATATTTGAGATAGATAGGATAAGGCCGAACTAAATATTTTTATTTGTGTCTCAAGTCTTGTTTCGTGTTTCAGAATGGATTTGGCGAAAAGGGAAGGACAGGAAGAAAACAGAGGAAAGAAAGGAAAAACAGAATGAAGAAAGTGAGGGGTACGAAGAAAGCGAAGGTCGGAGCGGCAGCAGGAAAGAAGGTAACTGATATATTTTTTTGTGTCAGTGAACATGCATGTCAAAATGTGTTATATGCATGCCATAATTAAGATTGAAAGCAGGGATTGGAGTAACGTCTATGGAGTAACGTGTTACTTGTAAACAGTTACCGTTTTAGATTTTTCTAAACTTTAGCGGTATCGAAAAATTTCGTTACGTTCTTTTTATTGAGCTCATTTCCTGCATACTGCATTCTTGAGCATTTGGTGTATATTTATGTTTCTTGATCTTGGTTCTCTTTGAAAAACAGTAAGATTATTACATTCAATTTTAAGTTTCTAAAAGTTAGCTGTAATTAGTTAGTTTTTATAGTTAAGTAACTTTCTGAAAGTAACTTTCCAATCACTGAATAAAAGGTTGTCAAGAAATTTATTGATAATCTTATAAATTTTTGTTTTTTTGGGTATTACTCAAGTTTGCTGTCGTTATTTCCAGTTTTTTTTTGTGAATACTAACTTGATTCTTCTATAACTCAGTTATTCATTTTTTGGTGTCTTATTATTTTTTTGAGTGGAACTCTGTTCTGTGATCTTTATTGTAATTTTAAAACTAAACAAAATTGAATACTAAGCAACTGTGTCCAAATCCAAAGTTTTTATACTTTGTGGTTTACTAAAATGTTGCCAAATAAAATTCCTCACCGGCGTTCCTCTATTCTCTGTAGAGTACAGGGTCGTGGTGTTGAACAATTTATCATTGCACTTTACCTTGTGTGTATTCATTTGAAGCTCAAAATTATCTTTGTATTGTTAAAGCCTAACTAGTGACTGGACATTTTAAACTGAAGCTTATTCAAAATCGGAATGTGACCTATTGCTTGATTGGTGACCTATTGCTTGATTGATGACCTATTGCTTGAAATTAACCCATATCTTAGGAACAGAACTTGGAAATCAGGGAATTCTCAGGGAACTTTTTAATTCTGGAAATATCGGGGAATTTTTCAAATTTAGCAAAATATCAGGGAATTTTTTTCCATTTTGGATTATTTAAATAGCAGGTTTAGGTTCTTGCGGTGTCAAAGTTTGTTTCGTGAATTTCCAATCCGTTTGAAAAATGCCAGAAAAAACTAGAAGAAAAAATGAAAAACTAGATATAAAAAGATATCGGGGTAGCTGAAGAAAAGCGAAGTCCGAGCGCAGCAGGAAAGAAGGTACTGATATATTTATTTTCAGATATCATGCAATGATTAAAATAATGTATATATACATGCACTAATTAAATTATTTAACAGATGAGTAATGTTCTTGAGTAGGGTGTTTTGTAGCGGGTCATTTTAGTTTTTATCTAAACTTTTGCGTATTCATTGAAAATTTCAGTTTGCGTTCTTTTGTGATTGAGCTCATTTTGCATAACTATTCTTGAGCCTTTTGGTTGAATTTATTTTCTTGGTCTTATTTGTTGAAAAAAAATAAGACTTTTAAAAATTCAATATTTAAGTATCTAAAAGTTTAGCTGTAATATAAGTTTTAAAAGATAAAATATATTTCTGAAAAGAACAGTTTCCGAAGTATGAAAAAAGGTTTCAAGAAATTACAAATCTTTAAGATTTCTGTTTTTTGGGTATTACTCAAGTCCCTGCGTAATTGTCAGTAATTTTTTTGGGTGAATCAGCTACAATCGAGTATCTTCGATACGCAGAGTATGTCAATTTTGGTGTCTATGTATTTTTTTAGTGGACTCTGTTCTTGATCCTTTAATTGTTGAATTTTAAACTAACAAATATTTGGTAACTACTAAGTCAGCTGTTCAATTCAAAGTTTTTATCTTTCATTTTAAAAATGTTTCCAATAAAAATTTCAGGGAGTTCACTCAAATTCTACCGTAAAAGGGTCTGGTGTGAACAATTTAATCATTGCACTGTACCTTGTGTGTATTATTTAGCTGTTTCGTTGTATTGTGAAAGCACTAACTTAATGAACCTGGACCATCTGTAAACTGAAGCTTATTCACAAATACGGATGGATCTATGCCTGATGTGACATGCTGAAATTAAGACCATATCAGGACGAATTGGGAGAACAAAGAATTCGTCAGGGAACTATTTTAAATCAGAAAAAATGGTCGGGAATTTTTAATATTGTAAAATCGGAACATTATTTTTCACAAATTTTGGCTTATTTAAATAGCGGTGTTTATGGTTCTTGCTATCACTATACTAGCGGACACTTCTTGATCACAAGAAAGTATTCTGATTGGTCTGTACCGGAGCTACAAAAGTAATCTCGACTATCTTCCTATCACACAGAAGCAAAAACTGTCAATTATTATCAAACGTCAAATATACTCCAAAGTCTCAACGCTGCGTATGATGTTGGGTTGGGTGCCTACTTAGGTGTCAACTCGTCACTTGACTGTGGTTCTAAATTATGACGCCTGTCGCCAATTGCTCTCGTGTAGCTCTAGTATGACAATAATTCAAACTAAATTTAACTAAAAATTAATTGTAAAATCAGGGAACTTTATTTCAAGGATTTTGTTACCACCCTGAGAAATTATTTCAATCTTAGTCTTCATTGTCACTAAAATTGTTTAAAAATTATCATTGCTGGTCTATTAGTCTTTGCTCCTAACACAGTCCTTGGATCGACACTTGTTGGTATTCGGACTGTTTATTTTTGGTCATAATTCACATTCAGTATCTTTCGTGCATGTGAATGTTGTTATTTTAACAATAGCTGCATGGATTTGTGCCTAATACTGGTTATTAACCTTGAATGATTTTTCTCGTCTTCACCTGGAATGCCAAGCTAAACCTGGATGCTGTGTGATCAACTAATCCCACAATTAGTCTTGGTATTTTCTATTCATCAATATATTATTTTTACAGAAGCGTTAATTGGTGTACATCATTTGTGGACTTTCATGGTACTGTACTGTGTGCTCTATCTGCTTGCCTTTTTTGTGTGCAATTAAATAAAGTTTAATGTGTTTATGCTAATGTATTTTTTCTTTCTCTTGCAGTAGTAACAAGCATGGAAGAATACAAGTTGTATGTACTCCAGGCTTTTACAATAAAAAATTGTATGTAACTGTGCATAGTAAAATCATTTCTATCCATATATCATTTTGTTACTGGATAATAAATCAAAGATCCCTTACATAAAGATTCTTCAAGTTTATTTGTTCACAAAAGGTAGATTACAAAGGCCTGCTTTTTTTGTTTTGCAAGTTTTTTGCATTTCATTTTTTGTTTATATTAAGTAACCAATTCTATCTTTCCAGACTACCTTAAAAATAAACCTTATTACAATGTAAGCTAGAATAATTTATTCTGAGTTGCCAAGTCACGACTAAAAGTACTTATGGTTCTGCAGAGATTGGTATACCCAGGAATATGTTATGGGTATGATGACCAAAGGTCTAAAGCAATTCGCTTTGTTCCATTGTTACCTCTCGTTGAAGAAATTAGATGCAGTACTCTCAATGTAGCAGATGCACTGAACAGTTAACTTTGGCAAAAAATGTCTTATGAAAGTATTCTGCAGTTAATATTTTATCATTTAAGATACACATGTCTTTAACATTTAATGAGGACAGTAGGGAAACTTGAGTGCAGGGACCAAGATTTGGGAAATACTGTACAATAGTCCATGGCCTCAGTTTTTAGCCTACTTTTCTTTTTTTAATTCGAAAGAATTAAAAAAATGAAAAAGTAGGTATTGACATGCGGTCGATGTCCGTCTGTCTGTCCGTACCCCCCTTCCAAAATCGGTTCTATCCATCGGATCTTAAAAATTCTTTTTTTGTTAGAAAGCTATGACCTCAGATACCCAACTTTCATACTTTTTGTCCGTCTGTCTGTACGTCCGGACGGACATAAATCTACTATCTTTCGGCGAATTTCCCATTGAATTAGCATTGAAATTCAATTTTGAGTCATTTGAATAGGTGTTGCCAAATCAACAATGGCATGAGAAACTATTTATATAAACATATTTGAAGCAAAATAATATTTTCATGAATCAGTTTGGAATGACGTCAATTTGATTCAATCAATTTGATGACAATTTGATTCTTTGATTATTCATTATTTATCTACCAAGAAAGCGGCAAGGCATACTTTTGCATGCAATTATGCTTAGTTTTAATTTACATTTCTTATTTTTTAATGCAGTTCGGAGTAGTTTCATTACTTTTGTTATTAATAAATATTTAATTATTCTTCGAACTACAAATAAATCACGAGCAGATGATAAATAATATTTAATTAATTTGCGAAAGAATATTAAGGAAAATAGTTGATTTTGGCTTTTAGAAGTTTAAATTATAGCTGGGTGCTGTGTTTCGATTTTTTTTCTAATGTGTATAAATCTAGTGTAGAAACGGCTGTTGATGATATTTACTTTAGGAACCTAGTTTTTTTTTCCCGATTAGAACTTCAGTAAGTATTTAAGTAACAGGAAAGTACTAGGCTATTTTAGTTCTTTATGAACTTCTTGTTTTTTGTTAATATTGTTTTATTTGAAATTACTTGGAAGTGTGCAAATGTATCATTTTGAGAAGTTAGATGTCCTGAACTGAATTTGTTTCTAATTGGTTTATTGATGAATATATTTCCATACTTGTAATTAAAGTGACGACTTTTATGTATATGTACTTTCCACTTGACTTTAGTACTGAAAAAATTCAACATATAAGACAAGATGTAGCTAAGCATATTAACAAAAGCAGTATATCAAATGTGGATTTATTTGTTTTTGAAACGAGTCCACTTGGGTTCACACGTATGCTAGTGGGTTTTATAATTTATGATCACCTACATTCAAAATCCTCTAACTATGTAGGTGCAAATAGATATGTTCAAAATTTATAAACTCTAGAAATATAATGAAACCACTTTATATTAGACTTCGCCCCATGGCAAACTATAAGGGCCTTAGTGGGAATGATGAGGGCAAAGAACGTTTGAGTTTCACAGGGATTCTACACCCAACAGTGGTAAAATTATTCACAGCCAGTATAAAAAGTTAGTGTCATAGTGTTTCTTTTCTGAAATGTATTGTATACCAGTATACAGGACTCTGCATTTCTTAATTCGTTTAGGAGCACCTTGATCATTCATAAAATGATTAGTTCTTTAAGAGAAAAAATAACCTAAACAAAAGCTAAAAATGTTAAAGGACTAACATTTATATAGAAAATATGTATATTATGTTTTAAAAGATGAGCGTTCAAAAATATGCTTTTGCAGGTTAGGTAATATTTGTGCCTAAAATCTTTACTTTTTGATTAAAATAAGCAAAATATTTTGAAAAAAAATTTATCATACCCTTAACATTTTAGAAATTCAGGTATTTTTGGGAGTCACATACTTTACTAGTTAAAATTTTCTCCCAGACGGAAATAAGTGTTGAGCGTCTACAAATTGAGGAAAGGGAAAGGCAAAACTATCCAGATCCCTTTGCTCAATTTTTGTAGACACTCTCTTCTCTCACCCCCCCCCCTCTCTGAGAAGATTTTAACTAGTGAAAAATGACTCGCTAAAATAGTTTTTTATACATATTAAATAGATGAGATTTTTACTTGAAAAATTTTTTTTTGCGCTGAAATATGTATAAAATATATTACATAGATTGATACAGTTTTGTTTATCATATCAAATGACCCAATGTTTTGTTTATTTTAATCAACAATAAAAGATTTTAAAAATTGAAGGATATTAATGGTGAGAACTGATTGTTATTTTCTTTAAATGCTCTTATCTCTTAAAATATTCTATTAATAATTATAATATTAGATGTCGGTTCTTTTACCTAATTTTAGCTTTTGTTTAGGATATTTCTTTTTAAAATAAAGAATTAATCGCTAAGCATTTTATGGATTTTTAATATCGGAGTGCTTCAAAACGTTTTTAAATCTGATTGCATTCTGCATACCATGTAATTACATTTGGAGACTGTTTTTTGCGCAAAAATGTGTGTGCCGTAACGCAGTCGTCACAAAAGCATTTTACTAATTTCTTAGGGTAGGTTATCTTATGAGCTATGAATAAAAAAAATGCCAAGTGTGCCAATTATTTTGGCCAAGCTCTGTAACTATGAACAAATGGAAAACTCGAATGAGGCGGATCATGGATTGTTTGTGGGGTATAAGTCAATATTTCAAGTATCTGTGACATCACCGCAGCAGGTGTGGCCGTTCTAGTTGTCCAATATGTAGTGAAAATTTCAACAAAATTCTCTGTAAGAGTAGATTGCGCATTGAAATCGTCCAGGGTCCCATACATGATTGTCCCTCGTATGATAATGCTGTTAGGTTGTGGTGGATGCCCGCTCAGATATCCACATGATACATATTTAAGTCTTACTAAGAGATATGCACAAGTAACATTTAAGGTCTTTTAATGGGGCCAGAACATCTACAGATACAGCACGAAGGGAAGAGGAACCAGTCCATGAAAATGCCTTTGCAGTCGTCATCGGGATCGTAGGCCAGCAGCCGGTGCCACTTGTACTTTTGCTCGCATGCACAATCGGCGGCGCATTTCTTGGTGTGGTTTGACCTGGAAAAAGAAATGAACAAATATTTACAAAATAAAGTTTAAATGAATGCATAATTTATATGTTGTTTAATTTTACACTTAATAAGTTTTTTTCGTAAGTAAAACACAGGTAGAGTCTGAAGAACATGAAATTTTAAATAAAATTTGAAGTTTTATTTCTTAGATGCGCGAAAATATTCTGCAAAATCTAATGGACTTGTGTCAGTCATGGAGGGTTTTTATTTTAAGGTTTCCGAAGGCAACTTATACTTTTAAAAAGAAGAGACGAATAAGTCTTCGACTCTCGTTTCGTGCCTTGAAGTTTTTTTCCCAGTCATAAATAGAACCTTGCTAAAAAGAACGATGTACAGAGTTCTTTGCAAGGCAGAGAAGTTATAACAAATTTTATTGGTTAACGTACGGTTATGTGAAATATTTTTTTGAAAACCAATTTTATTCCGCATGGGATGTGTGTTATAATCAAAAGAAATGGCAATAAATAAAAGTTGTGTTTTATTGCATATTTTGAAACATTGGACCAGTGAAAATATAAAATTTATTTTTATGAATTTGCAGTAAACATATGCCAAGGAAGCAATTAAAAAGTGTATTAATGAACGTATTGACATATTTTTATAATAACGACATTGAAATTATAATTATAACATAAATTATAAAGTAATGAATCCGATTAAATGCAGATGAGGGAATCTAAAATTAAATTAAGAATTTAACTTACTGACAAACTTCTTGGTGTATAGCTTGCTGCAAGTGCTGTGTATTGACTATGGCTCTAAGTTTTCCAGCACTATTTGATGCCCAGTACGGTGTGACGATTTCTATTCCCGATTCACATGCATCGATTCTAAAACAGAAAACTAGAATTAAATCAAATATTTTTTGCATGTTTGATACATACATACTGTTTAATACTCCTCCTAAAAAAAAATCGTATATTTAGAGTACACATATTATAAAACAAAACAAAAGTGTTAAGATGATCAGAGCATAATTTTAGTTAGTTTTGTCTACAGATTGAGCCGAATTTCCCTTTTCAAATTTTTACCAACAGTATCTTCTTCACACCTTTGCTAATTCCTACATATATATTCTTTATCTGAACATACTTTTCAAACAAATATACTTTTAAAAGTATGTTTTGCAAGAAATTAAAAAAATAATATTTGCTGAGAAGGACATAATTTGGTGGAATTTGAGGAATGAAGCCCAACAAAACTCATTTTTAGCTTCCACACTACGTTTATAACGTAAAAAGTGGAAGGTTTTATAATCGTTCAGTCCGCCTGTCCGTCACCCACTTTCACAGAAAGAACTACAAGTCCCACATACAAGTGAGATACGTCATTTTGAAGCAAAAAATCAGATTTTTCTACATTCCCAATTTCATTAAAAAATTTAAATGAGAAGTTTATTTAAAATTTAAATAACTAAAAATTTAATCTAAATTGAAATAACCCATGCAAATTCCATTTATATTCAATATTTCACTGTTGCCATCCACAAGTCCCACAGACAAGTGGAATACGTCATTTTGAAGCAAAAAATCAGATTAGGCTACATTCCAAATTTCATTAAAATTTTTAAATTAGTTTATTTAAAATTTAAATAACTAAAAATTTAATCTACATTGAAATAACATGCAAATTCCATTTTTATTCAATATTTTCACTGTTGCCATTTTGTTAAACGTACGAGAAACTTTATTTGAAATAAAAATAAAAATATTTATTTATGTGATACAATTCAGTTTGGATTGTTGTAATATCACAATAGAGTTCTTTTGATGGTTCATTATATATGTATGAAGAAAGATGCATAGAAAATTCTAACTTGGCATAAAAAAATATGCAAAGTTTCGCTTTTATTTTTAAAGCATCAATTGTACTAATTATATATTTTTTGAACTGTAAATTAATTTAACAAACTATAAATAAGTGAATTTTCGAAAGAAATGCAAATGGGAAATTAAGGCGACACAAAGATATTTATTAAAAAAAGATAACATCATTATTATTCGAACTTCAAACAAATTTAGCAAACTATAAGGTCTAATTATTAAATCTGAGAAAGAATTATTGAGTGTTTATATATTGAGATATTATATTACTGAGATTAATGAAAATGGTTAATTTTGGCGTTTTTAAAACTTTGAATTACAAATAGCTAAAGGCCATGTTTTTATTAGAATTAAATCACCTTTGCCATTCGCAACAATCGCTCGAGAAACTTTAATTCTTTTAGACAATAAATTTAAATAAATTTATTTTTGCGAAATCGATCAGTTTGAAATGACGTCAAATATATTTCACTACGGATTCTTTGTATGTTGATATGAAATGTTTTCATTCTATTTAAAAGCGAGAAATATTACATATTTATTCTTTGAAATATAAATTAATTTTTGAAAACGATAAGTAATAATTATTGAATTTTCGAAATAAAATAAATGGAACTAGCCAAATTTGGCGTGTAAATGTTTAATATAGAATTAATGTTGTGTTTGGCACGTTTATTCCTGTTAAACACAAATGTGTGGAAGCGGGTTAAGTAACAGATTCTGTTACAAACCTACTTTTTTTTTGTTATGATTGAACAAATGAGATCTGTCTTTTTTTTTTATTAATTATTACTCCATTTTAAAAATTTTTCGAAGCAAAACGCCATTAAAATGTAATGATGAAGTAGTGAAGTCAATTCTTCAGAGAGTGAAATGCTTTTGATAATAGAGCGAGACCCCAGGGCCCCCAGAGACCTAAGTTATTTTCTCACGAATGAAATGTATCGGATTAGGTTCTCTGTTCATTTACTTTTAGTGTATGCATACCCGCTAGAGTGGACCGACGGCCAATTTACAGGTATAGGGTACATAGTTAGAAAATACGTAGCGAAATATCGCGCCATCAGATGCGTGGGACAAAGTCTGAACTTTACAGGAACGTTTAAAGCGTCTGGCGAAAGTTTCGGCCGGTGGAAAGTGTCGGGCAGATTGAATATTAACTTTTAACAATATCTTCTAAAACATACGTAAAAATCAGCCTTGAGAAAATGATTTAAGTTAACTTATAATTTACTTACCTGTAAATTGGCCGTCGCACAGTGGGGTATTTGACCAGAATTCTTGGCAATAAATCAAAAAATTTTTTTTTAGCTACAATTATAAAATTGGTGTCTTTTTATAGCTAATTAAGTGATGTATCTATCCATATAAAGAATTATTACTGTCGCTACACTGACGTCACGGCTCTGTTTTGGTTGAAGCCAAATCTCTTCAGGTCATATTGCGCCAAATTGCCAAGCTGTTGTTTATTTATTTTACATGCACGATATTTTGATTTTCAATCTGAAGTATAATAAGCTATTTGACACAAAGAGGAAATAAAACTCTTTGATTTGACATATCTTCTTATTTTTTCGATAAAAAATGTTGAAAAGTTGAGGGTTTTTTTTTAAACGGAAATTGTTACTTAGGGCCAATTCCACACAAGATTTATTTATATATCTTAGAAAAAAATCCTTAGCACAGCTTTTAGTTCAACTTTAATTGTAAGAAAAAAGCTACTTTTTAAGGACTTTCTTACGTTAATTCAATAATTTTATATATCATTTGCTATAATATGTAAAGTAGATGGGTAAAATTGCCCCTTTTGTTCTAAATGTGAAAGCTATACTGTATATCAGCTTTAATTTAAAATTTTTAAAAAAAATATTTGAAATTTTAAGCAAAAATCCAACAATTTTATAGCCTTCAAAATATCTCTCAACGCAATTTAACAATCTATAGTTGGGAAAATAAAACTTTTTAACTTATATCTCTCAGTGTTTATTTGTTTTATTACAAAATAAGGTGAAAGAAAAATTAATAATTATAAGAGAAATCCTAAGCATGCGATAAAATAAAACTCAAATCAATCCAAAGGTTCGATTTTTAATAAATTGTCGCCTACTGTAGAGATATCGTTTTAGTTATGACAGTCGGAAAAGAGAAATCTTCTCATACTCTGGCAACCCTTTAACAACTTTGTGGGGGCCGAAATTGGGGGGAGAAAGTTGCGTTGGGAGTTGGGTTGGAGGAAAACGCTCGTGTGATACCCCCTTAAGGTGTTTATGTCAAATGTTTTTTCCGAATCCACAGACAAGAAGTCGAAGTAGAAGTATAAGTGGCGGAAACCATGGAATGAAACGCAAACCCTCCTTGATTGGAGGGTTTGCGAAACCCCCCAATGAAACCCGCAATTACCGGTTCTGCCGAGCTGTCTCTCTATAGGCGCGTTTACATGAGCCATATTGAATCCATGGAATGCCAAATCCTCCATTAGGGGAAAAAGTGGACGAGCAGGATTTCTAACCCAAACTCCGCAATCAACCCCCCTTCGTAAAATAAGGCGTTTACATGGGAACCGGGAGTTGGTCACGTAGAAGCGCGGGACATCTGACATTTCTTGACAACTACACTTGAGTAATGTATTAATTGTGACTCGTATATTTAGCTAGCAATACTTTTCTTTAAAACCTTCATTTCATAATGATTAGCAATATTTTGATGAGCTATATAAAAATTAAGCTTAAGTTATATAAAAACAAATTGAACAAAAGTTATATAAATTTAGAGCTTGAGTTATATAAAAATTAAAATTTAAAAATATATTTAGGATGGTTACATGCTAAAAGGTGTTTATGTCAAATGTTTTTTCCGAATCCACAGACAAGAAGTCGAAGTAGAAGTATAAGTGGCGGAAACCATGGAATGAAACGCAAACCCTCCTTGATTGGAGGGTTTGCGAAACCCCCCAATGAACCCCGCAATTACAGGTTCTGCAGAGCTGAAAAATCCCCAAGAGGGAAAAATTGCGAAGTTTGCTCTTCATTCCATGGATTCGATGGCTCATATAAACGCGCCTTATGTATGCCTAGCTTTAAACAAAATTTCCATGTGCGCATCTTTCAAAATCAAGAGTACGTATTACTTGTTGGACGCCGCTGCAGCCGCTGCGTTGTAGTTCTTTGGAGCAGCTCTTTTGGACCGGACGTTTATTTTCTTCCCGTCGTAAGTCTCAAACGAGTCCGGGATGTCTCCGTCCACCGGTGCACTCGTGTAGTCCCCGAACATCCGCTTGATCAGGGCTTTGTTCTCGTCGATGAAAGTCTCAATTTTCTCCCTGAAATAATTGTAAATGTTCCAATTTCTTATATTTAACCTCTTCCCTCTCGATCAAAATCCTAATCATATATTCTTGATGTACTTACTGAGGGTAATTCTGCCCAGGAGAGGGACAATATAGTTGATTGAGACGTTTTATACAAGGAACTCCCCGACTGATTTCAGCATTCATGATACGAAGGCATGAACTGATAAAGTAGAAAAATAACAAAGACACCTGTGAAAATTAAAATTGTAGTTACTATAATAGGAGTTAATTTTACCGTACACTGAACAACACCAATTTCATTGTTTTATTATGCGATGTTCCTCAAAATGTGTGGAATATTCTCGGTTGAAAATAGTTTGGCGCTTGGTTTCACAAAAAAAAAAGTTGCCTATAGTAGCTGCAGATGCCTATAGCAGCTTCAGGCTTCACCATATTTTCGGTATTTAGTTGAACTATTTCTCATGTTTTTGTTTCCAAAATCTGAAAAATGGTCTAACCGAATGATGAAAATATGGTGAAACATTTCACCACACAGCAGTTGCAACTACAAGGAAGGAACCCTTATTATGGTGAAACCAAGCACAAAATTTTAGCAGTATTTTACTGTTATAAATTCGAATAACATTTAAACAATGAGTGTTTAGTGAAAAGTAACGGAATAATGGAGCGATGAAACAAGATCAAAATTTGTTAACACAGATTACTTATTGAACTGAATATAAGAGTTCTCTTAGTTTTACATCTATTTATATGCAATGCAAGTAACTGCGTCAAATTTACAGTTTTAAACTGGCATCTGAGTGCTCAGAAAAAACTGCAAAAAAATACGGAAAATTTTTGTATTAAATAGGTAAATTATAGTAAAAATACGGTTCTGTACCTTTAAGTATTTGTATTTTTTGAAATTGAGAAAAGGTTCCAAATGAAGTGATGTTGTTGACTTTAAACACTGACTTTAAACTGAAAATTATACCATTGAGAAGAAGTTTTGGAGGAAATGGTTGTAAACTGTAAACGAGTTCAGTAAAACACTTGAAGAGCGTACAGTATGCGAAATGGTTTTAAACTGTCGATCATATGTGAAATTTCCGTTAAAGTGACGTTTTTTATCTGTGGAGTATTTCCGATGACACGACTGGAGGGAGTGTTGGCCTGATTCCATTGCTATATTGCTACTTCACTCATTTTGCAGGCGTTCAAATTGATATCCTCCGAACGGAATGCCACAGCTCCGTTATTACTAGAGTAAATTTTACATCTGCATTTAACAATCGCTACTTTGATTATAACTACCTTATCTTGTAGTGCCTCTCTTGCCTACCAATATGTAGACCATGTTGTAACTATTTCGAGGGAAACGTTATTTATATCTGATAGCAAATCTAAACAGATGGATACTGATGAGAGTTTTAGATACGTTATTTCTTATGATATTAAAATACTAGTCGAATTACATAAAAACTATTAAAATTAAACAATCCTATATTTAAACTATTGTACTTAAATTAAAAAAAACATAAGAGTAGTTAACCAGATGACCTTTTTTATGTAAATACTAGTTAATTTCATTTAAAATCAAAGCTTAAATGACTTTTTTGGAAGATATTTCATTTACATTACAATGTCTCTTGATTCAAACTTGTGGTTTTTAAAAATGTATGATAAACGCTATTTAAACCGTTTAACCACAAAAACGTGGTTTCCTGGTGAAATAATAATCTGAATAGAGAGTAAAAATAAATATGATGTGTTTAACATTCTGGCAACTTTACTTACTACTAAGTGAGTTGCCAGGGTCGCTTTGAAAAGTATTTGCACGATGTTGTGACTCATGTAGATAACCATGCAACATTGCTTGTGTACTTTTGGTAACAAAGAGTTTAATTTAAATTGTAGCTCTTGTTTATCTTAATCTTTACTCAGTTTTGCTCTGAAATGTAGTTTTTAATAATCTTTTATTCGGACTAATTACTTTGTGATAATTTTAAGTAGCCTTTTTTTTATATAATAGTCGTACTAAAAATAGGAATACACAAACAATTATCAATTATATTTAACTTAGAATATATTCAACATAAAAGTATTTATGAGTAGTTTATACGTTAAGATCCAATATAATCCCACCTTTAATAAATTTATTCATCGATGCTCTTTTCAATCGCAAGAAAAATTCATTTCTCCAGGTGATGACAACCGGCTGTTGTTTATTCAATTTAAAACACCATCAATATCTTAGCGTAGCCAATCTTAAACGTTGCCTGGGGCACAAAAAAAAAGCATCAAATTTGCATAGAAAGTGGCAGTTAGTATCATTGACATGACAGGATTTTATGATACCCGGACTCATTGAGCATGACCTAATGGAAATAAAAAAGTTTGCCTGCTGTTCGATGGGCCACAGTTGGGCTTCTTCAATGGTGGGTCAAGGAGAGGCGACTGAAGACGGTAATGGATTATTTTGCTGATGGTAAAGATGTAGTAGGGTGTTTTTAATCGAAGAAGAAGGTTCTGGGATTTTGGAAGGACTGTTCGTTCTTTTCCGTAGACGTTCTTCCGTTCATTCATTTGAGCTTTTTATGAATTTTATCCTTTTAGAACAAGGGAACATTTTTTACATTTAGCACCTAGGGTTAAAATTTACTACAACACATATATTATAGTTAATTTTTCCGTAATGAATGGTTTTAAAATACTTCTCAAAGACTTAAAAACACAAAATACTAAAATCATGAAACTTATGTAAATCATTAAATTATGTGTGTTGTAAAAAAAAATTGTCTTTTGAAGTTTATCTACTTCTTTGTCCTCTGAGATTGGGTACTAAGTGTTTTTTTATTTCGTTGAAATTTGTGGTATTTGATAACTGAATCCTGGAATAACAAATTTGAACTAATCCTACCAAATTAAATAAATTATTTATATTTTATATGATTTTTTACTTTACTATCGTTTCCTGCTTAGAGAACGTAAATTAAGAAATACTTGGCTCTGGTGCTTATGAAGAAGAAAACTCTGCTATTACTTTTTTAAACTGTAAAACCATTAAACCATTTGGAAGACACTCTTATAAAATAGGTTAAAAATTGCTTATTTAACAAAGCAATGCTACTTTTATAGAAGTTAGGATTTCAAATCTAATGCATTAGGGTTATGGGACTGACCATCAACTGAAAACCAAACAACTGAAAACTCAATCGACAATATACTGTTAGCAGACTATACAAAAGCAACTGTACTCTTCAAAGAACATAGATACACCCTCACCAGTTGATAGTGCCTCTTGACACGTCGTTTTTACCTTGTCAAGTACCATTTAAAAGGCTTTTCGTAGGAGGAAATTTATAATTGATATCTTTAGCACCAAGTTGTGAAGGGAGGATCTGGTTTCACTAGCTGTGCAATTTGTGATTAATGACATGAATTGATTCCTATACGGAAGTCTTAAGTTGAAGTCTTAATTTAACTTCGAAGCAGTGTTGAAAAGGTTGAACATTTTTGCATTGTAAAAAAGTACCTACAGATCAACAATACGAACTGTAAATAATAGAGAGAATATAGTATTTATATAGGATTAATGGTAAATGTGATTGTGTTTTACTTTTATTACTATTAAGCTTGTTGTTATACATAATTTAGAAGGTGATGTTGGAAGTTTTCATATAAAATAAATTAAGAATTTAAACAAACACCCACCTAAGGAATATAGACATTTAAAGAAATATTATAAATTTTAAAACTTAAAGCATTAAAAGGCATTTAAGTTTTTTTACTACAGAAATATAACTTTTATTTCATTTGACGAATTGAAAATAAAAATTTCATGCAGTTGAAACCGGTTTACACTTTTCCTTATAAATTATATCTCAGTGGGACAAGTTATTATTTGGCTTTTCGTACAAGTAAGTGGGAGGCATTTTAACAAAAACATATTCTATAGAAGTAAGCAAATTCAATAGAAAAAAGAATTCAACAAAAGCTTCAAGTACTTAAACTTATATTGCTGCGAAAAGTACTTCCAAATATTTATAAAGCATTTTATAAAATATATTATCCTTTAAATTCTTTGTATTCCCTTAAAAATGTTCGCTAAGTCTTTTCTTCATACTGTTTGGAGGGAAAGTAAAGTTGTGGAACAAACTTTTTCGCTTAGTAAATACATAAAACATAAATGAACGTATCCCTACATAAATCTAAAAATAAAATTGAATTTTGGTTTAGGACTGCAATATAGCGATTTTCGATTAGAGATAAAAACTTAAAATGCTTTATATTGTAAATCGAGAGAATTTTATTTATGTTATCAATGAACTTTACTTAAAAACTTTTTCTCATATCGTAGAACTATATTAAATAAATTTAGAGAAAGGGGAATGCATCCAAATACCGATTTTTGACATTTCTTTGCTGTTTCTGTTGCTCAAAAGTATAGATTTCTGTTTAATCCCGGAAATTAGTTAATGTTAACCTTTAGCGACAGTCAGTAAAAACATGCAGTGAAAACAAAACCTCTCACTTTTACAGAAATTTTACATTCTAATGACGGTTTAAAGCCGTTTGGCTTATTTTGCGGTCTTAGACCGTTTTATTAAACTTATTTGCAGTTTAAAACAGTTTCTTCCAAAACTTGTGTTTCATGACATCTTATTTGTTGTAAATCATAATTGTAATGTGTTGTTGCAATCAATAATTTGTTGCATCTTATTTGTTGTGTAAAATTATTTAGTAAAAAAAATATTCGAACCTATTTCCAAAAGTGGGATTACAGAGACCTGTAAGTCAGCTACATTTTTCACATAAAAAACCGTTTGTAAAAATATTCAATACAGCCGGAGAAATATGGCTTAGAAAATATTTTTCCCATTGGATTAACACATAGGCACTTTGGTTTGAAGACCCGCGGTCATTCGGTTTCATTCGCCTTTAAGTACAGCAAACATTACAGGAACCTTTGCATAGAAAACAAGCTTTATTGTTCTAACTTTTTGTTGGAAATTGTCGATTTACTTATTTATTGCTACAATTGTCCTACGTATCTATAGACTTCCGTTGAAACCATAGATATAGTTAAACCGTGCGCCATCGCCAACTATCGGGGGATCGTGGGCGATCGCGCACGGTTTTACTATCTCTATGGTTGAAACACGTTTACTATTTCCCCCAAACAATATTTTATCAAGATATACGAAGTTGTCACAATAATATAGGATCGTGCTACAAATGATTTTCTGAAGAAAAACAAATGTAACTAGAATTTAATATTTTTGTACTATGCAATAAAACATATTTATCTTTAGGTCTTTCTAAAAGCTTATCATGTGTTTCAAAATTGTTTTTCAATATTTAAAAGTCATATCATAGTTATGGATTGATTTATGATTTTTGTGTATTTTACGTTTTTCCTAAAAATATAATTTGAATTTTGAAATTATGTTTTTTTTTTCTTAATTTGCGCGTGCTTGCTTTTACTACACAAGAAACGCCGGGTATTTTACCTTTGTAGTAAATTTAAATACAAAAAAATATCTTACCTTGATGTAGGCCATGTCAACTCGAGCAAAAATTTCCAAAATATCCTTCAATCCAAAACTCAGAAGGTGTACAATAAGCCATTTATTCCAAACAAAAACGACATCGAACACACACGTTCTTTCTTAACTATAAGGAAAAACAAAAGGTGTGAGGTGGGGGAGGACCACTTTCACTCTCTCTCAGACGATCTCTGAAGGGAATCGTTTGCAATTTTTAAATGTTGGCGGTGTGTTCTCGGGTCCGGCCTTGGTTCCGGGTTTGGGTAGACCGGTTGGGAGGTTCATGAATAAACCGCTGGGTTTTTGTTACAGATTGTTTGACTTGGGGAGTGGTAATGTAAGTCGTAAATTAAATGTGGCTGGTAATTTGTTTTTGGTTGGTGGTTTGCGTTTGTATACCTTATTTTATTTATTTTATTATGCAGGGTGATTAAAATTTAGTATTGTTTTTAAATGACTTACACAAAGCTTATACGAGGCCTATTAGTCTCTTAATTTGGAACCGTTTTAAATTGTTGAGACCGAGATCTAGCAACCAACGCAACCTTAATAGCGACATCGTACCATCAACCTTGTTGCTGAACTCCACAGATTTAACGAGCACTTGTGCCTCAGTGTACTCGGAGTACTTATGTTGTATTTGGGCTGTGTGAATTTTTTGTTTATACAAAAGCAGTGTGGGTGATTGAGAGTCGATTCCAAGTCATCTTTAAATGGTTTTAAAGTGTTATATTGCTGTGAAATTTGATAAGAGTCTACGTGGGGCAATGAGATTTATAAGCGATAAACAGGAATGTAGAATAATGATCACCAAAAGAGCTTGTGTACTAAGCAATGGGGGTTTCAGCTCAGTTTGACCAATTGACTGGAACCTCTGCTGAATATATGCATCAAATTATCACTAATCTCGTTAGCTGAATTAGACGCAGAAGACCTTGGTCCTCTATGGATTTTCACGCCACTGAACTTAGTATAATAATGTACAACCGCTCAGGTGCCTCATTATTTGATCAGGCTTCTAAATTACAAGACGTAATTGGATGTGTTTAAGTTCCTCATATCTTTCACATGCGACGGAAGTGAAAACTGTATACTTACCGGTTTTACTTGTGGTTTTTATGTTTTCAATCAAGTAGTGGCAACAGTGGACAAATTTGCTGCCATACATTGCCACTGTAGCAGCGTTTAACATTGTCACTACTTGATTGAAATCCGCAGAAAAAAACGTAAATATGATTTTCGCTTCCTCCGGATGTGAAAGATCCCATTGACTTAACATTTCCACTGTTATCTTCCGTCACCGTAAGTGCGGCGAACATATACCGCAACCGCTACATGTGAAACTGGCCTTACTTTCTCTTCAGTGTCGCGGAATCTTCGTTTCAAATTTGCATACGCGGATGAGTGCAAGGCCTCTGGCGTTGACCTACTCCCACAAGGATTTCTCCGTGTCACGGTCACAACGTGAGTCTGGACCCTTTACAACAGGGGATGACCGCTCCTCTCGGCAACATCAGGAGGCGAAAGTTCATGTGTCTCTCTATGAATAGCTAAGTAGGTTCTTATGTGTGTGGACAATATGTTTCTTATTATTAGAGACTAGCTAAGGTTTGGTTTATTGTTACGCTTAATGGTAAGTTAAGGAGTTTTGCGTATTTTACGGTTAGCCGGATCTAAGTGTATCGTTAGGTATCAGTAAACCCAGGAGCACATACTCAGGATATTGACATATTCAATAGGCGACATATTTCGTCAATAGCCCTTATGGCCCCGCCAATTGCCCTTAATGATTATTTTAAGGGGTATTTCGGCGGTAGACAAATTTTGGACATAACTTGATCGAGTGACTTTCTAATCAAATGAAAAGGTTTGATAGTATTTGAAAAAAAAATCATCAGGTTCATAAGGATATTAGTTCTTAAAAAATACTTGGTGTGCAAAACACCCCGTGCGAGGTCTGCCGGGTAAGGGCCATAAGAAAAAGAGAAAACTAGGACCTGGAAGAGATATCATATAGAGACTGGACTTGTTCCTTTTGCGAAATAGATTAAAATTAACGTTGTGTGGCTCTAGGTATCAAATTGTATTGCATAAACTAGTGATTGAAATTAAATTTAAGAGTAGTTACCAAACTCGTTTTCGGTACTTGACAACTAAAAGATGTATCGAGAAAAAATTGAGACTTTCCCTTATCATATGAGAACCTGAAAACAAACTAAATCAAAGTTTTTTTTAAGGTAGACAATAAAGTAAAGACGTATAATATCAAAGGTATGTAATCGCTATGTAAAATTGAGTGTGTAAGACAAATTTAAAGTACCAAATATGTTGTTGAGAAGTCTTAACTCGAATTAAACGCTGTTTTTAACGATTTAGTTTTTTTTAAAAAAACCTTATAGAAAAATAATGTATTTCTGAGTAATTAAAATTTACTTTTTTCGGGATTGCAATAAGTATTTATTATATTCGTGTTTATTTTTTTATATTTGCTCAATTCTGAAGTTAACAAGGGCTGTTATTATAGATTTTTTTTGTTTGAAAACGGATGACAGTTTAAAAACAAATTTTATTTCAGCTGACATAGTTAAAGCTATTGAAAAACGATACTTTTTTACTAAACATTTCTACATTTTCCAATAGATGGCAGCACTACAAATATATAAGAATGGTAATACATCATATCCTTACAACATCATAAATTTATACTTTTAAAAACGTAACTATGATAATTATGCGATATAAAATTTGGTTAAAGTTAAGTGAATTTTTTTCGTAGAACTTGGATTTCGGTCGTTATTCATTATCCATCGAAGTTTGATACTCCATACAATGTTTTGAACATTCATTTTTCATCATCCTGTTAGTACGGTCAAAACTACGTTATTTAAGTTTGAGTGCTGCAGTTTAAATAACCAATTGGACAATTACAGAACAATAGCATTACTACTTTTTATTAAATTTTTAAAAACTAATTCATCTTACTACGAAAACATAAAATGCCATTAATCATTCAAAATCAGTAAATATTTTTTTTCTCTTTAATTATCAATAAAAAATACATCATTCTACAAAAACAATTTACAGATAATTACGTCAAGAATTATAATTAATATACTTGAAAGTTATGAGCAAATATATTTATTAGCTTTGTAATTCTGAAACGCTAAGACGGAATTTAAAATGGCCAAACTAGAAAATAGTTTTTCTATAATATTTAACTATTTTTAATAGTTTTTTTTAAAAAAAAAGCTAAGCCTAAATTAAAATTTGTATACTTACACTGAAATATTATTAAAGATCCTTTATAAATATATTTGTTTATAAAATTAAAAACACAAAACTTTAATAAGGAATGTAAACTTAGTTCAAAAATTCTTGAGAAAATAAATTAAAAAACCCATGTGCTGTTATAGTTTTTTTCAACTGAAAAGTGTTTTTTTTTAAAGAGAAGAACTGAAGTATTCAAGTAAAAACAAACTATATTATTTAATATTATTTAAAGCAGAAAAATCAAAACAAATTTGAGAAAGGTGCCGGTAAAATTTTTGGCATACATTTGTCTTAGTAACACAATTACATTGATCACCAACATAAATATCCACTCAACTTTTCTTTATTATTCTCCTAAAAATATTTAGCTAAAAGAACACATTGAACGTGCCAGAATATGTGTGAACACTTGAAATTTAAAAATATAGCTAAAACTTATTCCTTACATAATACTCTTCAAATACAAGGAAAAAAAATAGTAATCGATGTTAATATCAACCCCCAGAAGAATTAAAAAGGCAATGCCTAATTTATGGACACACGCAAGAAAAGAAGAATTTCCGGTGATCACAAACATCGCAGTCGATAATGGCCCTTCTTCTTCTTCATCCCCCGCGTACATCACCCTTCAAAAAGATAATTTTTAACACCCCACATATTGAAGGGGGATGTGAAAGATAGGAGAACCGTGTTCTCTTACGCATGTTCCTGAGTGATGTAAAAATGAGCTCAGGTAAGCGACAGCCAATTTTTGCCCCCCAACGGGGCCGCTTTTTTGGCCGGATCAAGAGTTTTGCAGACGTTTTGCGTATTCCCCAGAACTGCGAACCATTTTTGTTGCGCAATTTAGGCGGCTCTTGCAAACGATTTTGACGCTCAGATTACAATAAATCGATCTCCGACAAGGTTATAAATTTTGTCAAGAAATTAGTCTTGATATTTATTTTTTTATCTACTAAAATATATCTGGTTTTTGATTGTAAGATAGGCTTTTTGACCAATTTTAAACATTAAAATTTGTTTAGTGAACGTTAGATAAAAAAAATTATGCTATTTTTCTAAATGATATATTTTACAACATTTAAAGCGTATTTCTAGTGCGACGATAATTCAAACTAACTTAACTTAACCTAATAACCTTTTAAAGGTTAAACTCATAAAATTTTAAGGTATCCGACTGGGTAAAATCGTTATTTTGGATGAGATTTCCAATTTGTTTTTTTATGATCTATTTTTATAACCTGTTTCATTAGCTTTCCAAAACAGCTTTATTTTTGCTTCTACGACTTGTATTACCTAAGTTACAAGCTTTTGAAGTAGGGTCACTCACCCAAACGTGCAATTTTTACTTCAAAGTCGTTTCCTGAAAAGTGAATAATTCCTAATTATCTGTTCACGATAACAGTTCTAGACCAAAACGTTTTAGTAGTAACTGTCTAAAATTTTATGTGATGATTTGATACATTAGTGTCTATGTTTTGAACTAAAACCTAAGGTCTATGTTAAGTATATTTTAAAATATGACTGATTCTCTGTAAACATTTTCTCTATTTTACGGCGTCTTTTTCTTTAAAATATGGAATTAAAGTCTCGTTTAGCTGTATCTCAATTATCATTTGAGATACATAAAAGGTTTTAGATCAAAACACAGAAAAGTATCTTACACGTTTATTTTCCTTAGAGGATTTTTAATATACATAAAAGTTTTTTTCTAGAATTCTTACGCTGACATAAAAATAGCATGAAAATATTGAGAAATTTTACCTAAAAAGTCCCTTAATTTATTGAAAAAACTAGCCCATAATTTTAGTATTTTTCCATGGTTTTAAGTCAAACTCCTACTAAAACAAAAAAAAAAATAACAACAAATTAGTGACCTATTTAAAAAAAAAAAAAGCCCTCAAATCCAGTCGGATACCAGATCAGAAAAACCTACACAAAACCTTTTTCGAATGTTCATAAAAAAGTTATATCACGAATTAAATAACAATGAGTAACTGCATTAATAAAATATGTAAACCAACAACAACAACCCCCCCCCATCATTTAAGGAATGCGTTATAGCCTTATCTTGAGTATGAATTATATATTTGGTCTGAGATCATATCACAATTACGATTAAAATAAATTGTAAAAAATTGCAGTACAAAACAGATTTTTTTTTCAAGATGGGCTTTAAATCTTACATTAGTGTGATAGGTTAAAAAAAAGTTAAATATGTACATATATGATGAGGGAGAAAGGTTTGGTGAGACTTTTGTTCATCTTTTAAAAAAAAAACCAGGAGACAGTCAGTTGGAATTTTAGAATGATTAAAATTATAGCACATGGCGATGGTTTTAAATAAAATAAATCACAGTTATGCAGTTGTTTAAGAAAAAAAAGCAGCATTTCCTCATTATTAAAAGCAACGTATTCATTTAACACATTGCTTAAATAATGGGGAAGTTTAATATTAAAACTATAGAAGGAAGTGATTTCCAAAGAAAATTATACTTTCGTTATAAGTTATTTAGGAAACATTAAGTTGTTTGACATTATCAAGTTTTTTTAAAGAGTATATTGCCATTTCGTTATAAATAACAACTTCAACAAGAAGTTCATAAAGAACTAAAATAGCCTACTTTCCTGTTCTTAAATACTTACTGAAGTTCTAATCGGGAAAAAAACTAGGTTCCTAAAGTAAATATCATCAACAGCCGTTTCTACACTAGATTTATACACATTAGAAAAAAAAATCGAAACACAGCACCCAGCTATAATTTAAACTTCTAAAGCCAAAATCAACTATTTTCTTTAATATTCGTTCGCAAATTAATTAAATATTATTTATCATCTGCTCGTGATTTATTTGTAGTTCGAAGAATAAATATTTATTAATAACAAAAATAATGAAACTACTCCGAACTGCATTAAAAACAAGAAGTTCATAAAGAACTAAAATAGCCTACTTTCCTGTTACTTAAATACTTACTGAAGTTCTAATCGGGAAAAAAACTAGGTTCCTAAAGTAAATATCATCAACAGCCGTTTCTACACTAGATTTATACATATTAGAAAAATAAATCGAAACACAGCACCCAGCTATAATTTAAACTTCTAAAAGCCAAAATCAACTATTTTCCTTAATATTCGTTCGCAAATTAATTAAATATTATTTATCATCTGCTCGTGATTTATTTGTAGTTCGAAGAATAAATATTAATTAATAACAAAAGTAATGAAACTACTCCGAACTGCATTAAAAAACAAGAAATGTAAATTAAAACTAAGCATAATTGCATGCAAAAGTATGCCTTGCCGCTTTCTTGGTAGATAATTAATGAATAATCAAAGAATCAAATTGTTCTACATTTTATGACGTCATTCCAAACTGATTCATGAAAATATTATTTTGCTTCAAATATGTTTAAATAAAGTTTCTCATGCCATTGTTGATTTGGCAACAGTGATTTAAATGACTCAAAATTGAATTTCAATGCTAATTCAATGGGAAATTCGCCGACAGATAGTAGATTTATGTCCGTCCGGACGTACAGACAGACGGACAAAAAGTATGAAAGTTGGGTATCTGAGGTCATAGCTTTCTAACAAAAAAAGAATTTTTAAGATCCGATGATTAGAACCGATTTTGGAAGGGGGGTACAGACAGACAGACAGGCGGACAGACATACGAACAGACAGACATACGAACAGACAGACAGATGGACATCAACCGCATTTCAATACCTACAGTGATTTAAATGACTTAAAATTGAATTTCAATGCTAATTCAATGGGAAATTCGCCGACAGATAGTAGATTTATGTCCGTCCGGACGTACAGACAGACGGACAAAAAGTATGAAAGTTGGGTATCTGAGGTCATAGCTTTCTAACCAAAAAAGAATTTTTAAGATCCGATTATTAGAACCGATTTTGGAAGGGGGGTACAGACAGACAGACAAACGGACAGACAGGCGGACAGACAGACGGACAGACATACGAACAGACAGACATACGAACAGACAGACAGATGGACAGACAGACAGTTGGACATCAACCGCATTTCAATACCTACAGTGATTTAAATGACTCAAAATTGAATTTCAATGCTAATTCAATGGGAAATTCGCCGACAGATAGTAGATTTATGTCCGTCCGGACGTACAGACAGACGGACAAAAAGTATGAAAGTTGGGTATCTGAGGTTATAGCTTTCTAACAAAAAAAGAATTTTTAAGATCCGATTATTAGAACCGATTTTGGAAGGGGGGTACGGACGGACAGACAGACGGACAGACGGACAGACGGACAGACGGACAGACGGACATCGACCGCATGTCAATACCTACTTTTTCATTTTTTTAATTCTTTCGAATTAAAAAAAGAAAAGTAGGCTAACAAGAAATGTAAATTAAAACTAAGCATAATTGCATGCAAAAGTATGCCTTGCCGCTTTCTTGGTAGATAATTAATGAATAATCAAAGAATCAAATTGTTCTACATTTTATGACGTCATTCCAAACTGATTCATGAAATTATTATTTTGCTTCAAATATGTTTAAATAAAGTTTCTCATGCCATTGTTGATTTGGCAACAGTGATTTAAATGACTCAAAATTGAATTTCAATGCTAATTCAATGGGAAATTCGCCGACAGATAGTAGATTTATGTCCGTCCGGACGTACAGACAGACGGACAAAAAGTATGAAAGTTGGGTATCTGAGGTCATAGCTTTCTAACAAAAAAAAAAATTTAAGATCCGATTGATAGAACCGATTTTGGAAGGGGGGTACGGACAGACAGACAAACGGACAGACAGGCGGACAGACAGACGGACAGACATACGAACAGACAGACATACAAACAGACAGACAGATGGACATACAGACAGATGGACATCAACCGCATTTCACTACCTACAGTGATTTAAATGACTCAAAATTGAATTTCAATGCTAATTCAATGGGAAATTCGCCGACAGATAGTAGATTTATGTCCGTCCGGACGTACAGACAGACGGACAAAAAGTATGAAAGTTGGGTATCTGAGGTCATAGCTTTCTAACAAAAAAAGAATTTTTAAGATCCGATGATTAGAACCGATTTTGGAAGGGGGGTACAGACAGACAGACAGACAGACAAACGGACAGACAGGCGGACAGACAGACGGACAGACATACGAACAGACAGACAGACGGACAGACATACGAACAGACAGACAGATGGACAGACAGACAGATGGACATCAACCGCATTTCAATACCTACAGTGATTTAAATGACTCAAAATTGAATTTCAATGCTAATTCAATGGGAAATTCGCCGACAGATAGTAGATTTATGTCCGTCCGGACGTACAGACAGACGGACAAAAAGTATGAAAGTTGGGTATCTGAGGTCATAGCTTTCTAACAAAAAAAGAATTTTTAAGATCCGATGATTAGAACCGATTTTGGAAGGGGAGTACAGACAGACAGACAAACGGACAGACAGGCGGACAGACAGACGGACAGACATACGAACAGACAGACATACGAACAGACAGACAGATGGACAGACAGACAGTTGGACATCAACCGCATTTCAATACCTACAGTGATTTAAATGACTCAAAATTGAATTTCAATGCTAATTCAATGGGAAATTCGCCGACAGATAGTAGATTTATGTCCGTCCGGACGTACAGACAGACGGACAAAAAGTATGAAAGTTGGGTATCTGAGGTTATAGCTTTCTAACAAAAAAAGAATTTTTAAGATCCGATGATTAGAACCGATTTTGGAAGGGGGGTACGGACGGACAGACAGACGGACAGACGGACAGACGGACAGACGGACATCGACCGCATGTCAATACCTACTTTTTCATTTTTTTAATTCTTTCGAATTAAAAAAAGAAAAGTAGGCTAAAAATGATATTGTTTTCATTACCGTCAGTGCGGGTAACTTTGGCCAAAATCATTGTTTTTTTTTACAAAAGAAGAAAAATTAAACTGCAAAATTGATTTAAACACGTTAAAAGCACTATGTATTTTAAGTATTGTACTTTTAGGAATAATTTGCAGGCATTTTTGTTACATTTTATAATTTTAAAAAATGGTACTAGTTGGTAATGGTACTAGAGTATTTTCTTACTCAATATTCAATAATTTTTGAACAATTCTAAATGAAAGTTTACTGAAGTAGTTTTTTGTTCTTCAACGCTTTTTTGGTGCTGCCAAAACTAAAATAGAAAACAGTCTTATATTAAATTAAAGCCAATGTTGCCACCTTTCTAAAAATGTTAACTAATTTAAAGTCTGATGATTTTGAGCAGAGAAATTTTAGAACAAATCTTTTTCCGACGAGTGGCCAAAGTTACCTTCCATGGCCAAAGATACCCGCTTTGACGGTATCGTAAAAAATTTATGGAAAAACCCATGGATAATTGAACGAATAAAAAAAAGGAGAACGTATACGTATAGAAACTGCTCAGATAAATAAACAAGATCTTACCATTCCTATGGGGGTGAGTAAAAAAATGAAATCGATGAATATTTCATGTATCCCTATCGCTGTGTATGCGTCATAATTGATCTATTACCAACAGGCGACATGACCATTAGCCATTCCATCAGTGGATACTCTAGGAAGACTGTACTAGATAGGTAAGGTGCGAGGTAATTAGCAAGGTTAAAAATGGACCAATATATGGTTACTTTATGAAAAAAAAGTGCATGTGTGTTTAGGGTTTAAGAGGCTGTATGATTTGGATGTAATGAAGATTGAGTTGCCTATGATGATGGATTTGATAATTTTGTGGGATTACAGCGTCGCTGTTTGGGGAGTTGTGTATGGTAGTAGATTATTGGCTGTTGTTTTGAGTTTGTATCACCTAGATTAAAAAGAGGTGGTAAAATTTGAGAAAGTTTAGTTTAATTGTTAATTTTAGTGATAATTTATGTAAGCTCTTGAAGTACAAAGGTTTGTTTTAGGTGAAAGAAAAGGGGGAAAGGTAATATCGTTCATAACTATTCTTCAACCCTCTGATGGATACAGACGTATAAACCAGTCACTTGACTGTTAAGTTTTCGAGCAACAGACATATTTTTTTACAAATTTACATGTTTTATTAAATTTTAAAATTTAAGATATGGAGCCGTCATTCATAAATATCTGCTACAGAAATAAAATTTTAAACAATTTAAAGAAATTAAATATTCTGTTTGCATTTTGAATTTAGGTATCATGATACACGAATAAGATTACATTTCAACCAAATTGAGTAGCCTTCAGAGGGTTAAAGAAATTATCACATTTTCGACGAGTACTACTGCTACAATAAAAAATATTAAATTCTTAAATACTTAGTGAAAAAAATTTATTTTTATAACTTTGTCCACACTTAAATTCGTTAACCAATTCCCTTTCGAGTACTAACAACCAAACATCTCAGCAAAAGAGGAAAACACTTTCGTTTATACGAGTAACATCTAAAAAGCAATAAAAACAATTCACCATACAACATTTAGCATAAGCAAACCAGTCTTTTCTTAACCCCTTTACCCAAAAAATCCCCATTACGTGGAGAAGGTTGCCAGATGAATTTTCCAAAATATAGCCAAGATGCTTTTTAAAATAGCTAAAATTCGCCAATAGTATCTTTTATTAAGTCATTTCTGGCGCAGCAGTAAGCCTGGTTTGTCATTTCAGGCACGGTTAACTAAATATCCGTGAATTTATTCTTTAAAAATGCAAGTCAACACGCATGCAAAATCTTAAAAATTTACAAAAAGGTGAAGAATATTCAATATCAAACGAAAAATAACAATCGGGGGTCGTTTCAAAATAAACCAAATCACTTGCCAAATCAATTTTGGCTAATGATTTTTATTTTTATTTACCAAGATAATCCAAAATTAACCAAAATAGCTAATATTAGACAAGTCTGACGGCACTGACCATGGACTCAAACAAACAATCGGGCATCTTTTTAATCATAAAAACGAATAAAATGCTAAAAATATTCAAGCTTGAACGATAAGCAACAATCCGGGGTCGTTTCAAAGTAAGCCAAAACAATTTTTGCGAATGATTTGGATTTCAATTACCCTATCTGATCTAAAATCGCCCAAAATAGCTAATATTAGCCAAATCTGGCAGCCCTGACCATGAAGTCAAACAAACAATTGCGCATCTTTTTTTTTTTAAAAAAGAAGATACCATATCTGAGGGGAATAATAGTACATAAGTTGTTAAGTACATGGCTATATCTTCTTTCAGCAAGTTTTTCCGACCGTGTTTGATTTATATAGCATCCTATTAACCTATAGGGGGGTAGGGGTTGGTACATATATATTCCGGCATGGTGTGCTTGATCAGAAACCCGCTTATGAAGCCTTCGTCAAGTAAGACAGACACAGAAAGAATTGTTTTACTGTCACAGATTAACCTATAGTATTTTATTAGCAAAGCTGATTCAAAACTATCCAAAATGGCTAATTGTAGCCAAGTCTGGCAGACCAGAATTGGAGTCAAACAAACAGCATAGAAACAAAACACTAAAAGCATAAAAACGAACAAAACACTAAAAAAAAAATATTCAAGATTGAACGAAAAATAAAAGTACGGTGTAGTTTCAAAATAAGACAAACCAATTTTTGCTTATGTGATTTGTATTTTAATTACCCAAGCCGATCCAAAAAATAGAAAAATGGTTAATACTATCCAAAACGGCTAACATTAGCCAAGTCTGGCATCCCTGACCACAGAGTCAAACAAACAATTGCGCATCTTTAAAAAAAAAAGAAGATACCATCTCTAAGGGGAATAATAGTACATAAGCTGTTAAGTACATGGCCATATCTTCTTTCAGCAAGTTTCTCCGACCGTGTTTGATTTATATAGCATCCTATTAACCTGGAATAACAATCTCTTAGAGAGGGCTTCTTAGATAGCAGGGAATTCTCATGCCCAATTGTTGCCGGATCCTTAGCTCGATTTTAAGTTTTTCTTTTCATCTTCTTTTTCTTTGGTTGATTTTAAGAGTGTTTTATCATATCAAACGACGATTTGTGAGTCTCATAAAAAAAAGGGGTTTTTAGAATTGGTTTTTGTAATAAGTTTATTATTTATTTATGTTTAAATGGTCTGAGAGGAATGTTTAGGGAGATCAGAATGAAATGGAAATGATTTTCTCTAACTGTTTGAATGATTTTAGAACTTTTTGTATTGAATTAAAAAAATGTTTAAAGTTATTTTGTTTTCCAATGAGACTATAAAGCATTTAGTAATACTTCTTGGGTACGTTATTTGTTTTTAAATTATAATTTTTTATAATGGTAAGTGAACATCCATTTTAGACTCTATTTTATAAAAATCCAACATATATGTATTAAAGCAAATAATTTTTTCGTTCAAAACATTCAAAGATCATATTTTTTTTACAAGTTTTGATTATTGTGAAGCAATTTTTTTAGTGTATTACAGTTGTTTTACCAACGCAAAATATTCTCACGAGATAAACTATAATAAATTTAGGTTAAGTACTACATGAAAACTTCATTTTAAAAGTAGCTTTTTTTAATAATTAAGGTTTTATCTAGGTAATTAATATAAAATGTTTTCCCCTTCGTCTACTATCATCAACCAGTTAAGATCATTTTATAATCTTTTTTAATACTAACACGGATCTGAATTTGTATATTTGTATAATCAAATAAGGTTTATCTCCTCTTGCGCTTTTGAGTTTAAATAATTCTCCGAATAGGTAAACTAAAATGCTTTTATCATACAATTACTTCAGAAATATTTTGCCACAAACACTTTAATACGGTTAAACTTATAGGGTTAAAAAATATTATGAGTTAACTAGATAAAAAAAGACAACGATTTTCTCTCGCTACTAACTTTCAAACAAAACCCTCCGGTAAACAATACTAAATAAAACAGAAAAGCGTTCCAAAGGAAAATGTAAAAAAAAGTCCAAAGTTTACTAGCTTGAAGGAGATTTAGCCAGGATGTATAAGCGATTTATTTAAAGTTTTTTATAACTTTTTTATCTATTAGATAGCCCGTTCATGAATAATTCTTACATATCACAATCAGGAGAGAATTTTTACACTTTTATTCATTGCTTCTTTTTTCCTAGTAAAGTGCCGATAGGTTCATTGCTTATGAAATTTTTTAAAGGCTTTGAATGAATAAAATAACGGTAGAAAAGTTACTATTTTGCCTTCGGGTAGAAAAACAAATGCGTTGTGAGGGGTGAAAATGTTAAGTTCAAAATTAGGTCATGGAAAATATTCGAGAAAAAAAATAAACAGTAAAAAGTTTTCTTCCTTTTTTTTATCGAACCTTTTTTCTAAAATTTTGGATACTTATTTTAAATAACCGTTGCATTTGACAACACTGAGTTGTTTGCAGTGTTGCCAGGTAATCTGCTAGTTACCGTTTCACAATTGACTTAAGAAAGGTACTCCAAGTTAAAATATCTTTTATTTTAATAAAACTTTGCCTATAAATGATTTTGTAGTGCTATACGTTTTAGATATTTGTCAGCTGGGAATACCCTCCTTATACTTGTTTTTGATGGTAATACCAAACATCTTATTTGATTCAAATATTTTACTTAACCATCGGGAACGCACGGATTTACGAGATATACGTCATTGATGAATTTAGTTCTAAGTCCACAAACCAGATAGGGCCTTGAGAATGCAACCTTTTGTATTCCTTAGTTTTTTTAATGGTTCTTCGACAACATTTTGACTTGTTTCAGCTTTTCTACTGTTAACCAACTGTGTATAGTTTGTTTTTGTATTTTAGAGATCGTGCAACCGTTAGAGCATGTTTATTATACTTTAGATTGTCCTGGTTTTGTACACATTGGCTACACATTGATAATGAGAGAAACAAGGGTAGGAGGGTCTCAGGGAAGTTTCTGACATTTTTGGTTGTACTTGAGTACTTATACCATTCGCTACAGCAGCACCATACAGTGATTACTTTATCACAACAATATTTGACTCCACAGCAACTACTTAGTGCCCTTATATCTAATACTAAAAAAACTGGTCTTGTAAAAATTGGCTTCTAAGTTCCCTATTTCAATTTTTTGTAGGTTTGATTGGTTTTATGCTAGTAGATTACCAGTTATGAACGAGTGTGACATTAAGGTGACTTTTACATAAAAGAGTAAGATACGGTTATTGTTATATGTGCTTTTTACACTTTTCTACTTATTGTTTGTAATTTTGAAGTAAACAAAACAAAAAGACGAGATAACAAGGCATTGGATAGCAGAAACAAATATGAAAATATCGTATTGCGGGAAAGACAAAAAAATTTGACCAACTAGGGCTCCATTTCATGCCTTTTTTCACTGTCAAATGCTGCTCATATTATACGTAGCTGCATAAAAGTTTTCGATAACTGCCAAAGAGTACACGATAATTGCCTTAAAACTATATAATAAAAAAAGTTTGGCGAATACTAATTTCCTTTCGTAAAATTTTTCTTAAAGATGAAATAATTTTTTTTGGCTGAATTAAAATGTTAGAAATGCTTACACCAACATTTTGTCGGGAGTTTCTTAACAATGTCTGGAGTTTGAAAATACAGAATCGGACTGAAATACAGAATCGGACAGTGAACTTTAATAATAAGTTTTTCTTTCGAAAATTAAGCTTAAAAAATCAATTCAATACCAATCAATCAGAATAATTAATTTTTGTTGTTGTTATTAATCCCAAGTGGTGTCCTCCATGAAACCAAAAATATCCAAGAAGTGAATAATTAGTTAAAATTTATTTGTTACAAACTATTACAAACGGAACAAAATATATGCTTACCAATATTGACACATTGTATATTCAATTAAATTCAAGTTAAAAAAAAATTCAAAAAATAGTAAAAACTTCTGACGCATTCAAACTTTAGAATAGAAAAAGGCTTAACTTACGCAAAGAGCGCGAACTTCTTCTACAAACCAGGTTAAATATTTGATTCGGAAATTGAAAGAATAGGGAAATTTTCATGCCTGATTAAACCCCCCAACAAATAATTTTGGAAGAGAGAATGTCTGCGTTCTTTTTCCCTGGAATGAAGTGAAGTGAAATCAACAATCATTTGTTCTTCTAAAATAGAACCCAGAATAACGATCAAAGAAAGGAAAGGGGTAATCATTCGGAATAGAGAGGTATAATTAAGAGTCTTTTGAATAACAGTTTTTTAATGATTTTGTAATTTTTGTATAGTATTGTGATTTAGGTTTAACGTTGCTTTATAAGAATAAAAAGTAATTCTACAGATAATAAAAAGTTCGAATTGTACAAGATAAAAAAAATATTTAACATTTCAAGTAGATACTGTAATAGATAATAATACTTTACATGCGTAAAGTATTATTATCAAAATATTATACAGATTAAATCTGAAAGTTAAAAAACGTTATTAAGCACATTAATTTATGAATTTTAAAAATTTTCTGGTGAAAAAAAATCATCAAATGAGTAACAAAATGAGTTTGAAAAGATGTAGGTGCTTTGATTAATTTACGAACAGGTTGATTTTGTTTAAACATCACAAAAAGCGTAGTTAGATTATCTGTTAGTCTATGTCCACCGATACTGTGCAAGAAATTCATGATACTTTTGATTTTGAACTTTAGATGAAGAAGTAAAAAGAAGGCTATACCTTTTTACGAAGAGTTAAAGCTGAAATTTACTAGGGGAAATAATGTCCTTTTGGATTGCTTAGACAAGTACGGAGATCGTTTACTCAGTGGTCAGCCTCCCCTTCAGGGACATGTCTAAATTGTGGAGGTGGCGATAGATGGCAGCATCTGTCATATATGTGTGTGTATGTCGTGTCCGTCCTTCTTGACGATGGTTTATAAGCGGGTCTTTGTGACCAAGCACACAAGCCTGAAAATATATGTCTAAAAACCTACCTACCAGTGGTCAGCGTCTCGGTCTCGGGATCGGAAGGTCCTGCGATCGAGTCCCGGTACCACTGAAGACCTACCGAGTATATGCGGAGTACGTGCTCGTTAAATCTGTTGGGTCCGAAAAGTCCTCTAAGTTCCCATACCAAATCAATACCTCTGGGGGTGACAAGCCAATTCTGGGGATCCTCTAGTTGGCCTCTGCCTCTAAAAATTAGATGGATCCACTTATGTGTGTGTGTTGTCTGTTGTGTCTGTCTTACTTGACGAAGGTTTATAAGCGGGTCTCTGACCAAGCACTGCACAAACCTGAATATATATGTCTACCAACCAAAACCAACAACCAACCAACCAACCAACCAACACCAACCAAACCAATCGTTTACTCATTAAAGGTGTTTCTGTAGAGCTTGTCAAAATATAGATATATCATATTGGTCTTTAAGAAATTATTTTTTTAAAAAAGGCGTACAAAATAGATAAGTGTAAATAGGGTTTATATAGAATATGTAATATGGTACCGATTTGTTTAAAAAGAGTACAAAACATGATGTGTGTAATAATAATATATGTAGTAGGTGTAAAAATAATTTGCAAAAGATGAAAAATTGAGGTCATTTGCAACGGTAGTACCGATTTTGTTTTTAAAAGTAGGGTACAAAATAGTATACATGACAAAGTAGTAGGTGTAAAAATACGTTTTCAAATAGGATGAAAAATTTGAGGTGTACCCATTAAATACCTGATGATCTTATTGAAGGCTTACAAAATAAGATTAGTAAAATTTTTCATAAGAAGTAGGTTGTAAAATACAATTTTGAAAAATATTTTGAAAAAATGAGTTAGATGTACCCAATTCTTAAATAAAAATAGGCGCAGAAGAGCATGGCGTTATTAATATTGAAGATCTCTAATCCAAAACTCTTACCCCCTTTTCCAGGTTCAGGATCGATTCTGTGTACCTGACAGTCTCTTTTGTTCCCGGGGATCTTTTCATGGGGGGGGGGGAAGAAGGGGGGGGTGTCTAAGTGTCATTTGCATAAAATCGCACCATCCTCCGCTTCATTAAGCCGGTATCTCATGGGAGATGGGAAAATTTTTAATGTATTTATAAGCGTTGTGGACGGGATGCATCTATGATATTGATCTGTCGTGTTCAGAACGTGAAACGGTGTTAAGGTTTCGACTGTGTGTTTAGCTCAAGTTTACAAGTGAAGAAAAAAAATCGAAATATTTGTAAAATTGTGTCATTTTTTAAATATCAGTGAATTTTGGGGATTTACAGATATTTTGTATAGTTAAATACATCACGAAATACATCAGAGAATAAAATGGGTAGGTCACCTGTGGAATTAGCCGTACGACGAAAAAGATCTTCTCGGCCAGACCATTCGGCACCCGAAAAGAAGCAGACCTAAACTCATACGGCTCGACTGTGTGGAAAAGGACATTATAACTTTAAAAATTACGTACTGGAGGTCTTTGGCCAGGTATAGGAGAGCCTGGAATTCAATACTGCGGAAGGCAAGAATAAAAAAACTCTAAAATTTATATTTAATTTTCTTTTTTAAAAGATACATTTTTGCAACAAATTTCTATTTGACTACCTATCTTCTCTTTTGGATTTATCAAACCTAACTTTTATAAATCCCGACTGACTGACTCATTCACGCATCAACGTCCAGCCCAAACTACTGGAGGTATAGTCTCCAAATTTTAGCTGTTTTCTTTATACTGGTGGTGTCATTCAAGAAGCGATTTTAAAATGGAGGAGGGTGAGTGTAGGAGGGCGAAACGCGAGCCGATTTCTCCATAGGAATAGCATTGTGAATTGTTATAAGATTGGAATTTATATTTTTAATTTTCAATTTGAGAGAAATTTCAGCGCGAGTGAAAATTGAGTATAAACACGTAAAAGCACGTGAGTTTAATTTGTAGGATTGTTATTTGAATATTCATATTTTATTTATTGATTTAAAATCTATATTTTATTTTTGCTGAATCAGATTTCTCTACTCGATTTTAATTATATTTGTGTTACGCTGCCAAGCAACAAAACTAACCAAATGTGTTAAACATTCCACTTCATATTTCATGCAACTCGATAGGCATAGCAATATCTGTAGCAATATCGAATTGAAATCAATTTATGTATAAAATGGTAAGAAATGAAGATATGGAGGAATATTTTCTGTGTAAATAAGGAGTTTGCACTTTATAAAACTTTTCCAGCCATACAAGATGATTCATGTCTGTTTCGTTTCCTTTCTTTTGTCATGTACTGTACAGACTTGATGTCTGAGGAAGTTCGAGAATTAATATTGAGACATGTTTTAGAGAATTGGGTGATATTTTCTACAATATCTCATAGAATACCTCTCGTACAATATCACTGTAGAGGCGATAAATATTCTAGATCTGCTAAATACTTCACTGAAATGTCAGTTCTCTTCAAATATAGTATTTCCGGGTGAATTATCAGCAACAGGTGAACTGTTCAACTGCTTTAGGATTCTTCATTGTATATTGGGCAAGGTTTTTCTTTGTTTATGAAACTGGCAATTTTTACAGAGGCCTATAGGAATGCCCTTAAACTCCTGGAAAGGCCTGGATACGATCGGGCTTCAACTTCTTTTTAAAAAATTAATGCTGACATCAGAAGGAAGGATACTATAATACCCTGATAGGTCATTGGAGAGGAAATCAACTGACATAAATTAAAGATTTACATAAAAAACCAAATCACAGTTATTAAGGGCACACCTGTGCAACGACTGGTTTATAAAGCTACTTTTTAATATGTTCCAAAATATATCTTTTATACATAACCACAAATTCCTTGCTCTCCATTTTCCGAATTGAGTGTCCGAGACGAACATCATCACACCCGCATAGTTCTAACGCTTTTTTTGTTTTCCTTCACTACTAAACCACCTCAGAGATATTTCAAAAGTGTTTTGTAATCTCCAAGTAATCGGGTTTTCCCGCCTCTCCTTCGATTTGTCGCCAAATGCAGATCCATTCCCGATTTTTTTGTGAAATTTAGGTTAACATGTAATTTATTATAAATTAAAGGAAACATAGATAAGTTTTATTATATGAAAAATTAAAAAAATACGGTACTTTTCCATTTCATGGGCGCAAATCTCGCCAAACAGAGTCTTTGATAACAAATAGAAGTTCTGACGACAAAACACGGTATACAAGCTAAAATACCACAGTATACACAGTTAAAGGTTACCATCGGATATATTCCGTCTGTCGGTGGTTGTACATTTTTGGCGACTTTTATCGATTGGCCCTCAAAATGGAAAAGGTACAAAAATACCAATACAAAACAAACGAAGTTTTAATATATATGTAATATTGTAACATCATCTTTGCATTGGCGATGAATTTTAAGCTTGGCGTAAAACACCCCGATAACCAGGAACTTCCCCACAGTTTTAGCGAAGAAATGAACGGAGAGAACCACCCTGAGAAAAGCGTGATCATTTAGCAGCTGCTAAAATACTCCTTGCTACACAAAACTAAGAAAAAAAAAGCAACAACCTTTCATACCATCAACTACAATCAATAGTTTTAATGTTTATTGTTAGAAATCCTGACATGGAAAGTCTTAAGGGAAAACGAAAAATGATAATAAAAACAGAAACATCAAACGAAAACTAAAAAAATGTGGCTGAAGTTAGAATGTGAAGAGATTTTCTTGACGTAGGGAGGAGAGATAGGTAGCCCCCCCACCCCCTTCACCACTAGTACTTGAAGGAGCAGCCTCGGATATTTTGCATTATTTTGAAAGTATAATGAACATATTTCCGTAGTTGAGCTAAACGCGTTGCATATTGATGAAGCCGAGGATGATTTTAAAAGGGCCAGGGAAATGGAACGTAGAGGTTTCACTACGTCCACTCTACTCCACGTGGAATGAGTTCTTTTTACTACAGACAGAACGGACGTTATTTTTTCATAACAGCTGACGATTGCTATATTTTCAATACTTTTTTACTATTTTTTTTACTAATTGAACACTTGAATATTATCATTCGCCATTACAAAGCTTGAATGTTAATATTTCCGATGATGCAACGCTCTTGTTTTTATTTTTCCACATACTGAAATTTCATTGGTTGTTTCGGTTTCACTCTCAAAATGACACTCATAAATGAAACGAAACTTTTCTTTCTATACAAGCTCTCTTTAACAACTGATTTGAACAACCAACAGCACAGCAAGATGTTGGCATCTTAAAAAGTTAATAAGTAAATTATTCTTCGAAAACTTACTTTCGTGAATACCGAAACGAAAGTAATTCCAGACAAAAAATGAAAACAAGACCTCTGGAGCTGTTTCCACTCAAGACGTGAAACAACCCCATAGTTGGCCATTTTATTATTAGGTTACCGAATCGTCACCCAACATTTCCCCCTATAAACGCATCGTAATTTAGAAACCTGGTTAAATGACGAGGCTGAGCGGGGCACACAACGAAACATCGTACGGTAACGTCGTCGGGAGTTTGGACTTCGCAGATATTTCGAATTTGGAAAAATTGTTTTTAAATGACGCTTTCTGCTCAAAAGGAATCAGTACCTAAAATTTTGTCTCCCTACTTTCAATAGTTTTGGCTGGTCATTAGTATGCGAGTTAGTGAACAGTCAGTCACTTAGTCAGGACTTCTTCCTTTATAGACATAGATACAAAAGATGAACTGTCTACAAAGTTACTGGGTTTATTTAAATTATATTTTGTATCAAATTTTACTAAAAAAAATTATGCATGTAAAATTTTTTTTGCTTCAACTAACAGTTTTTGATATGTATGGAAGCAAAAAGATGATAAAATTCAAGGAATAAGTTAGTACGTATATGCTATGACTTACGTCTAGTTTCCTCGAATTATTCTTTTTCCGTTGCAAGTATTAGTAGAAGCAACACATTTTCATAATTTTGTAGTTTATATCAAGATCTGTTGAACATTATATATCAATGCATTAATTTTTTTTTGATTTTCAGATCAATAGCATATAAATGTAGCATGATAGATATTTCTCAATTCTGGATATAAGTTAAGGTTAGAATGTTCCAGAAATTGGAATTTAAAAAAAACCCTCTGCATAAAGATAGCTAAAATTTTAGATGTGATTTTGTCACACTAGAAATAGTTCGATAGTTTTTGAAGAAAATTCCATGCTTTGACAGAATTAATTGAAATAATGTGCATATTTCAGTTCCGGAATGGCAACAGAAATGCTGAATGAAAAAAATTCTTTTGGAGTAGCTATTGGTGTATCAATTTTTTACGTGGGAACGGAACACCAATATGAACACCGAACGAAGGAATCCCAGGGATGAAAGCTGAAAGGAACTACGTCACTTGAAACAACCAAATAATAAATAAAATTTCTATTTCAAATTACTAGTATTAACAACTCTATATTAAATAAAGGAAACATGAGTTGCATCTTTTAGTTTGAGATTTGTTAAAATAATACACGCATTGTAGTGACCGTGAAATGACATGAAGATCACTGCAAATGTTATTATTATAACGTTAGTTTTTCTAATGGGCATGTTTTATTTAATGAGTGGCAACAGAAATGCTGAAAGAAAATAAATTCTTTTTTGAGCCTCGATTGGTGAATCAATATCACGTGGGAACAGAGCACCAATCGGAGCACCGATCGAAGGAAGTCACGATTACAAGATGGAAAGAAATCCGCCACTTAAAACAAGCCAATTAAAGAACACTATGATATTTTATCTAAAAAACAAGTGAAAATAACGGTTATTTATTGATTCTCATCTCATGTTCTTCTTGCAAGTCGGACGATGACAGCACAGAAGAAATTGCCATTAAAATGACTTTCGATTGATTAAAATTTGCATGTTTACATATATGAATGAGCAAGGGAGAATTGCTCCACTTGAGTACCGTCTAGATAATTTAACAGAAGTCGGTAAAGAATTGTTTGGGATATGGAGAGATGCGAATTTAATTTTATATAGAATTGCTTGTATGTATACTTAGATGTTTAATTTTTTTCTTAGTTGGAATGTTTTAGCTATTATTACATGCTGTTATGGAGTTCTAAAGTATGTTCTTATGTTGACATTTTACGCTAAGAAGGAATAAAATAGTTTTGGTTAGTTTTCTAAGAGTTTTAAACGAAATAAATTTCTAATATATTAATAAATTTAATCAATTTCATTTTTACATTTATAGAATGAATCTTTGATGCATTATAATTGATATTTATTAAAATCTGAACAAGCTACCTGATTCATTTTTGTTTATTCTGTGTATTAAATTGTAGCTTTATTTTGAAGAGCGTTCTAACAGTTTTCAAACTTCAGTTATGAAGTTATTTACACAAATTGATTCTATGTATAAGACTGTATAGTATTTAGAAAAATTTCACTTAAATTTATTTGGAAATAAAAAAATAGTCATTGAGGATTATAATTTACTCGTATAAACACATTGATAAGAGTGATTCTTATCTTTAACGTTTATTATTTATAAATAGTTAGCTTCTAGCAAAAATAAATAGTTAAATTATTCTTTTTATAATTTTAAAGTCGCCAAAAATGACTTAATAAATATAATCAGCTGTAATTGTTTATACAGAATAGAACGCTAAAACAATTATATATAAAAATACATTTCTAACTTTTCTCTTTTATACACCTACGGCTGTACATCATTTTTATCCATCGTACAAAAAAATATATTTGACAATAAAAGAAAGTGGTCTTTATATGTTCCTCAATTTTTGCAACTCTCGTTTCTAACCGAGACCGCAGCTGTTTGCTGATCGCAGCACGATTTCTTGGATACGTGCAATCAGACATCGAACATTTCTAGACATCCGTCTTCTAACTTTGATTCAATCGATGATGGCCGGAATTTTGACCGCCAGACAGATCGTCGAGTAAGGTTTGAAATAGATCTAACTGAAAATATTGTTCGAACGAGGTTTAATACAGTTTTTAGCACTTATGAAATATATATAATTGAGACTATTTTTTCATATTTAAATGAGTTTCATACTTTTACTTTGATTAAATCGATGATGGCCCGAATTTTGACCGCCAGACAGATCGCTGTGCATTGGTTTGAGATAGATCTAACTGAAAACATTGTTCGGAAGAGTTTTAATAATGTTTTTTTTTATACTCATGAGATGGATCTAACTAAAACTATTGTTCAAATGTGAGTTTTATATTGTTTTCATTTTTCTCACGAGATATAACTGAAACCATTGTTTAAATGAGTTTTATATATGGGTTTTGTTATACTCATAGGATTGATCGATATGACTGAAACGATTGTTCAAGTGAGTTTTATTTTGTTATGGCACACTTAATCACAAAGATCTTTTTGAAAATGTTGTTTGAATGAGTTTTATAATGTTTTTGTTATACTCATGAAATGGATCTAACTAAAACTATTTTTCAAATGAGTTTTATATTGTTTTCATTTTTCTCGCGAGATATAACTGAAACCATTGTTTAAATGAGTTTTATATGAGTTTTTTTTATACTCATAGGATTGATCGATATGACTGAAACGATTGTTCAAGTGAGTTTTATTTTGTTAATGGCACACTTAATCACAAAGATCTAACTGAAAATGTTGTTTGAATGAGTTTTATAATGTTTTTGTTATTCAATGAAATTGATCTAACTAAAACTATTGTTCATATACGCTAATTAAATTTTTTGTTTCACTCATGAGATAGATCTAACTGAAACTATGTAATTTAAATGCGTTTTACATTGTTTCTGTTACGCTCAAGAGATGTAACTAAAACTATCGTTAAAATGAGTTTTACCTTAGTTTTGTTACACCCGTGAGATTGATTTGACAAGAAGATTGTCCAATTGATTTTTATATTGTTTTGGGCATACTCATGAGATGGATCTAAATGAAACTGTTGTTCAAATGAGGTTTATATTGTATTTGTTACTGTTATAGACGCAAAACCATCCATAATAAGAGTACTAAAGCAATTACTCACCTTTCAAATTGACCAGAAGTATTGTAGAAAATCTTACACGACGCGACGTATTCGGAACCTTTTATCGAGCTTTAAAATCAATGTAATTATCGTCAATAAATCTTTGAATAATTTACCTTAATTTTATATTTATTGATGGATAATTATCCGATTGATAATTTATTTTCTTCGTTAAATAATTAATAAAATATCAATCAGTGTTTAGTTCCGCATATAAATGTAAGCTAACAAAGTATTCTAATCATTTTGGAAACGAACTTTTGACTATTTTGAATGCATAACGCGTAGTGATCTATCAACACTTACATTTTCTATTCTCTAAGGTCCATATTTCCAACTTTAATATTATTTTAACAAAACAATACTTGTTGTATTACTTACAGTTTTGTCAAGCAAAAGCATCCAAACATAAAAAAAGGAATCAAATTGGTGATAAAAATAATAATAAATGTCTCCGGTAGGAGATTTATGTGACGCAAAAGATGTATAGAGATTTTGGAATGAAAAAATCCCATTACAGTTCGGCCGCCACTCAAAAATCAGGTTTCTGCGAAGTTACACATGCGTATGTGTCCAAGTGTGAAAAATAATAAAACTTCAATCTATCAAATATGTGTGAGTGAAGTCGTGAGAATTGGTCTTATGACTGCGGTCACGTGCTACAGCAAGCAGCTACATTGGTATAAGAAATTTGGCATTACTAAAATGGAATGTTTTTTTTTAGGCACAAAGTTTTAGTTCTACTAAGGTAAAATTTTCATTCGTTTCATGTGAAGTATGAGAGTATGTACTGAAAGAAAAGCTTCAACATTCGTTTTATTAAGGTACGAATATATAGTGTTGTCCACATCAATACCTCTGAAACTGTTGGCACTCACGACCGTGAATGTTTCCCATTCATATGGTTGAGTAAAATCTCCGGACCCCCCAAGGTAAATCTCATCCCAAATCAAGTCCTAGCCAAATACCTTCTCCGCAAACATCCCCATATCACACGAGATAGAAAAACTTCTCTGGGCAGATGGAACCCCCTCTAACACTAACCCTTAACTTTCCCATTGTGCAAACTGCAACCAGCGGAATGCAGAGTTTGCGGCTAACCTCTCCTGATTAACCGATTAATCAAGTAAACTCTCCCAACCCCTTTCTACTTCGAGGGGATGCTAGGGAATGGCGGTTTGTTAAGTTTTATTTGTTGTTTGATATAAGTGGATGTGATCTCTATGTTCTTTTGGAGATATTGTAAAAATATGTTTTAAATATTTAAAATGTTGAGTTAGGTTGGAATATCGTCGCACATGCGGCAACACAGGCTATTTGTTTCGACTCTAAATATTGTAGCAATGCTGGCACTGTATGGAATTGAATGACCTACCGTTTCAGCCATCATTTTCTCGTAACATGTCAAAGGGATAAAAGGAAAGGGAAATAGTGTCCATGTAAATGTAGTTTGCAAGAGAGAAAGATATGCTGACAGAGGTAAATAGAGGGAAGAAAGAAAGAGAGTTATACTTACATTATTTGGTTAAGTTCAAACGTTTTTGCCAGTTAAACGGAGTTCCATGAAAAAAGATTCTACTGTATCGCATTCATCAAATACTTTTCATCTAATTATTTGTAATTTTATACACCAGCATACGAGGCCATTACGAGGGGTTATACCATTACGAGGGTAAGTAAATTACTTGTTTTGAACTTTTCTATAAAGTTTTCCAGTCTCTATTATAACCATTCAAAAATAAAAATCGATGATAAATTAATATTTAATTCTTCTTAAAAAGCGTAGCAAGAACATGTCTTCTTTCTCTCCTACTTTAGTGATAAAGTCTATCAGATCCTTGAAGGAACTATGGCGTAGCTCTTTAATATGGATGATACCTGGAGTACTTAGTCTGGACAAGAACACCACATTCAAATATAATGTGCCGTATTCTGGTTTAGCAAGAACATAGAATAACTACTCTCTGAAACCAATACCCCTTCCAAACGATCGCAACCCTAAGATTCCTTCTCTTGTTAAGGTCCCCCCCAACTTGAGTGGCGCGTTTAAGTTAACCGCAAGGTTCTTCCCCGTGTCTCACCGCAAACTTAGTTAGAGCAGAGTGGAGTGTCGGCCGCAATTGTGGACCCCATTGTTTTGTGGGTAAGGGGAGTTGTCTTCAGGTAAAGGGGGTATCTTGAGGGAGGCTGTTTTTGTTTGGGGGTAGGGTATTGCATAATTTACCCTGTGTGTTAAGAGGGGGGGGGGGGTTACTGAGGTACGAGTAGGAAATGGTTGGATGGTGATATAAAGATGGGTATAATTGGAAAAGTATGGGTATGTAATGTATGGCTTTATGTGTGAAATTTGCATCGATACGAACAGAGAAGTAGCAATTGGAGAGAATTACATCGGGAGATATAAGAACAGAGTTGAACAAGAAAATATAATTTGCGTCGACAAGAAATGACGCTATCCGTCCGGTTCGGATTGTCGACTTTTCCGAAGAAAATATACGAAACCTATTCGACGACGGCCTACTGTACTTTTCAGGTTCATAATAGGTTTCGTTTCTTTCTTTTTTTGGAACACCCCGAATTGGACGGATAGTTTGACGTCAAAGAGAGCTTCTCTGGCCATATCAGTTGAGTCAGCCGTGTCCAGGGGTTGAGTGGTATCGTTATCACATCACGATACTATGCCACAGGTGCAGGGTTCGCGTTTCGAATTGTTCAAGTTTCACTTCGACTACCATCCTTTTAAATGGCCACACACTTAGTTTTTTTACTCGGTTTCATAATCAATGTTCCCAACTCGGAAAACTAACGCAGACATTACATTTTGTGCAGTTGGAATTTACACGATCAGTTGGTTGTGTAGCGGCGCAAATCGTTAGGTTCCTTCAGAATGTGAAGTTCCATCTGTCTGCGACTGAATCTCAGAAGAGTATGTTAACGTTGCAGTCGAAATGACGTCATTCGCATTTTCCCGTACTGAATGACTCCGTCGCACTAGTTTGTTTCCGAAATAAACACTTTATTTCTGAAATGGGTATAATAGACGTTGACCCTTTATGAGCAGTCGTTCTAGTTTTAGTATCAATGATATGTTAGGAACACAGAAATTGTTCTGCATATTTAAATTACAGTTTTTGCTTTTTATTTCTAATTAAGTATTTTATTACGAATTGACAGGGTATCATGTTATCAAAGTTCAACTTAATGAAGTTCTAGTTATCAGGGCTCCAATACAGGGAATATTTTTTGTTAGATAGCTTTTTAATATAAAGAGTTGGTAAAACAAATGGCTGTGTTAATTTCTAATAATATTGTTATCCTTCAGTGTATTAAAATCAATAGTTAGTTCCCGATTGGGAAAGCAGATAAATCTTTCGATAAAAGTTTTCCTAATGGTACATTTCATTTTTTTAAAAAATTAAATTATTTAAAATGTTATTTATGTATTGCAAACTTTATCGAATCGATAACACATAACTTTATTAAATTTAATTTTATCACAAATTCTTAGAAAAATGTTTTTAATAAACTTACTTGTAAAGGTGAGACTAAAAAAAAGTTAAGTATAACTAACGGAATTAATTAAGTTTCTTGTATTTTTTAAAAAAATTTCTTAGAAATAGTTAGGAAATGTAAACAATTTTTCATTACTTGTGAAGAAATAAATTGGATTTCTGTATACGACATTTTTAAATTAGTCGAAATACTGCTCCGCTATTTTTCTACCCTGTAAAACGTTCTTTCTTTTTATGGTATACTACTGGCAGCGAAACAAACCATCGTATAAAAGTGGGCATTTTTTATTGGTTGATTTAGTTTTTTAAACGTAAATTATCATAATTTTATTATCTAATTATTTATTGCCAAAAGTAAAAAAGTAGTAACTTTTATAAATATGGAAATTATTCTAAATTCCTTTTGAAAGTTTACAGGGATAAAATAATTAGCTTGTTTTTCTAATAACTTGAAGTATATTTCTCCCTCGTTTTTTGGGGAAGTATTGTATTTCGTATTGAAAAAAAATAGAGAACTGCTGAATGCAGCAATGATAATTCTTTTAAAAATAAATTATTAAGGATTGAATTTTTTAAAAATATTATTTTAATTATTAGAAAGTTCCAAGCATACTTTGCAAATATTAATAATAAAAAACCCACTTTAAGTGTATGACTATGGTGAACAATGTTAATGATTTATCAACGTTAATGTGGAAATTCTATATTTATATAGATAAGGGGAAAATGTATAGCTTAAATGTATTAAACATCTAAAGAAAAGTCACGAATTTGGTAATCGAAGGGAACTAAAGAAAATAAAAGGCCTAAAAATTAAACCACTGAAATTCAATGTAAGTTACACAAGTTTTTAATAATGAATATCTATGTCACAATTATTATTCTTTTTATTAAATAATACTAGCAAAACCTGGTCAGAAACACGTGGAAAAAAAGTTTTACAAAATTTTTATTGCTTTAATTTTCTTTAGTCATAGCATTATTTAAGGGTTTAATTTTTTACTTATTTAAAAACCTTAAACCTTCTAATTATTTAGGGTTTCATTTAATCTACGCATAATTTTGATAAAAAAAGAATTTTGTCTATAGTAATTATCTTGTTCAAGTATTCTTGATTATTTTTTTGCATGAAGAATAAATGCGGAGTTATTCATGCCAAAGAAAAACTTTTTATTCAATTTAAGGAGAATTTAATTATTTTTACAAAAAAACAGTGAATTATTACACCAAGAAGCCCTTTGAATTTTAAAGTACAAAGAAAACTATATTTTTAGACCATATTTATTATTATTTTACGTAAAATTTTAAAAGCATCAAAGTACATTTTATAATATACGGACATAAAGGCATAACTTTCTGATGCTATCTCATGCTATGTAAAATAAATATAAATGGTGGAATTTCAATAATCGAAGCTTTAACCATTCAAAATAGAAATAAATGATAATGATTGACACATAATGATGGAAAAAACAGGGTATAATCTAAGTTTTATGGTCAATCAATGTTAAGAAAGTTGAATGACATTGTAATGGTTTAAGAATTATTCCCAGTTAGAATAATTGATATTCTTAGAAAAGTTTTCTGAGTTTGATGTCTTTTTGGAAAAAATAAAAAAGTATTTTCATGATAAAAAACATGTTCTAAACATTTTTTTTAAAAAAATAGTGAATGTAAATGTTAATAAAGTTGTCTTTAATTAGTGGAAAGTAACGTTAAATGCACATTGAAATATTATTTGGACAGAACAAAGCATTCGAAATCAACTGTTTTGTTATTACTCTTAATGAAGATACCTGAAGATGCAACTGATGAAAAAGGACCTGTATAATTCAAAAATGTCAATTTTTACATAATAAACCGATTTGCGCTAAGAATCAACATCAGTTTGTTCATTATCTTCATGAATAATGCGCAAAGTTGTGGATATTCTCTGAATATTAACATTTAAACAAGTTTTATAATTCCAAAAAATTTGTTAAGTAAAACCAGAATATATTTCTCGTCGAGTTTGAGGTAGAGTTTGTGCCAACTGCAGACAAGGAACTTGAGGTTTTTGTACATTGGAGCGATCAATGATTTAGCTAGCTGCTAAATTTCGTTACTTGAAACCAGAATTTAATCAAAACCCTTTGAATAGCAAACTATATATAATTAAGCATAAACAATACTCAAGGAGCAGCTAGTAAATGGAAAAATTATAAATGATTGTTTACACTTAAACTCCTGACATTTATCGTACTGCTAATTGAAATACCGTTGAATAATTCAAATTTTTACTATAGGAATTACTTTTATTTTACTTCATTAATGTATCATAATAAAATAATTTTCCCCATTATAGTATACATTGATGAACTTTTGAAAAACAGCCTTAAATGTAAACGTAGAGTTATAAACCTTATAAATTAAAATTTTCCAATGATGTTTTAATAAATACAAGTTCAGTCAAATTTTAAGATTTAAAAAATACGTTTCACTTATTTTAACAAGTTTTTCATTAAAATTGAATGCTAAGGTTTCTACAGCATCCCATAAAACAAAACTGTTTTTCGATTTTTTTTGAGTTTCTATTAGTTTAAATGCAATATCGGGGTTCTCTAATCTCCGAAAACGATTGTCTTGAAATTGGAACGTTTTATTTTACTAATGAACACGATATATTATGTGCCCACGTTACGAGGGAAAGTGACTTTGATCACAAAATTTATTTTTTTAGGCAGAAATCCCTGAAATATTCAAAATGTAGAAATTCATCTATTATTGTACTTATTGAAGTATTCTATGAAACTATATAATGAACAGATTCTCAATTAAAAAAAATTATTGCCTTTAAGCGCCAAATTTTACAATGATTTCTTTAAAAATCATGTATTTTGGCAATACATCACTGTTCCATACAATGTGCAATGTAATGTATCTGTATCAATTGAAGCATGTGAGTTAAATAATTTGAATTCATGTTAAACTTGCATCTTTCACTTAAAATGGTAAGGATAAATAATTAAATGTTTTTTTCTGTTTACGTTTTGGGAGCAAATTCTTAAAAAATATTTGTTGACAAAAATCGTTTGGATGTTTGCATATATTCTACATTTAATCGACTTCATAAAAATAACTATTCCACTATAGTATATATATTTTTTAAAAATAATTAACAGATAAAAGATTAGCCATCATTAACCACAATTAATTTAAAAACCAAGATTTTAACTGGATTTTTGACGGGTTTCCTGACCGAATACTATATTAATATGCTAAATCTCTTTCATATTTTTTCATTTAAAACATTTACTAAATCATAGAAAATAATGTGATTTTAATTTTAAAAATCCAAAAAGTTATTCTAAACGACCTTTTTTTCAAAATAGTTTTTTTTAATTAAACAAAAAACTTAATATTCTATTTTACGTTTTTTCAAGTGAGTGTAATTAGTAAACAATTCACATTGGCAATGTTAAGTCAATTGGATATTTTACATGCGCCTCAATCGAAAACCGAGCTCATAGTTTTACTATCGTTTTTTAATCAAGTGGTGTTAATGTTAATTGAATTTGTAGAAAAATTTGCTGCAGTACAATGTCAATGTAGCAGCGTTTAATATTGTCACTACTTGATTTATAACCGTGAGAACGGTTTTTTCTTACGTCGCATGTAAAAGGTCCAATTTACGTAACATTATCACAGCGATCATCCGGAACTATAAGCGCTGCAAAAATAACCGATATCATTGCGTGTGAACCGAGCCTTAGGCTACCTGTCCAGTGTAGTCCATTAAGATGGATTGTCAGTCCCATAGAGCTAATGCATTAGTTTTGGAATCACTACCTCCGCACAAGTATTGCTGTGCCATGTTAACCCGCTTTCCCCAGATACGGTAATCAACATAACATTGAAATGAAACATATCTGAAACGAAAATGTTATCTAGTTATTTAATGATATATTTTTGAAGTTTTAAAGTGCTCCAAATGCCCTGCAGATGGCGACTCTACCTGAAAACTTTATCAATTAATAATTAAATAACCGGATCTTATTTTCTGTTCAATTTTGATTTAAATTAATGTTATAATGATTACAATACCTGGTGAAAATGGGATAACATGTTTTAAGCAATTGTTTTGAAAAAGTTGTGATTTCAAAACTAATGCATTAGCTCCATTTGACTGACAGTTCCACTTAAACCTATCAGTTCCAACTTTGTTTAACCGACAAGTTGAACTTATCCTCCTAATTTGCCAAGGCGTGGACTACATTTTCTCAGCTTGCGTGTTATTCTTCCCAGGGGACATAGCAGGGGACAGGACACTTCATAATTTAAAAGACAGTTTAAAATTACGAGGCGCATGTTGGGCTGTCATTCGTCACGTACGTCGTTCATTAGGCGCGTCCTTCCTAATTAGAAATACTCCAACATCGGTCTCCGAGTGATGGCGTTAATTGGATGTGTTTTTCCCACGAGTATTTGGGGGGTGCCTGGATGAATATGAATTTTAGTGGTGAAAGTCTAAATTTGTTATTGATTAATGTAATTGTGTATTTGAAGTTGTCATCACACACCGTTTATACGTTGTTTATAATGAATGTATCGCGAATTTTGATAAAGTCTTATACCTGAATTATGATTTATATGTATGTAATGAGGAGATATTTAAAACGTTTATAATATTGCATATAAATGCATTTTTATTAATTGACTGTTGTATTTGTTTCGTAAAATACGATTTTCTAGAACGATATAAATACAGTTATACGTTGAATGTGTTGTTTATTTATCAAACTTCATTCATGTGTTTTTACATGATGGTGCGTTTGTCTTTACTCGCTTAAGCTTGATTCTTAAGCATGAAATGATGAAAATGTTATTTGATTGTTAATGTAATAATTTTCATTTACAAATTATTATTTAAACTAAGTATTTTAGTTTATAGTCATTTAAACTTATGGTACGCAAAGTATACATATAATAGTTTTTTTATAATTGCGTGAAAAAAATCCGATTTTTACACTATAATTTTAATATCAGACGCGTGCGAAAAGTTATACTTTTTAGAAACAGTGATACAAAATTACTTTTTTTCACCCAAAAGCAGTGAAAAAAAGTACTTTTTTTCACTCTTTTCATAAGATGCCAACATTTCAAGTAAAATTTCTATTTCATAATCTTCATAAAATCCAGAAATTTATTGATCTGCTTTATTTATAAATATTATGCGCGTGAATTTTATTATTATTTTTATTTTTGAATCAGTATCCATGTTCAAATGTTTGACTTTAAACTAAAAAATTAGTTTTCCTTTTGTAGTTCCAGAGATTTATCGATGCCGATCTTCTTTACGTAAAAAAATTAGACCACTGAGATTTGATTGAACCAAAACCAATGAGATTTGATTTTTTCACGTAATTATAAAAAATAGTGTATGAAACACGTGTGAAAAGTAAACTTTTTAAAACACGTGTCATTATTTCACTCGCTCGTACCTCGCTCGTGAAATAAAATCCACTAGTTTTAAAAAGTGTTACTTTTCACACTTGTTGCATAAATAACTATTTATAACAACGTGCAAAAAAGTTCACTTTTTTATATCATATTCATTCATAAATCGTTGCGAAAATGACACTTTACGTGCTTACGTCACAGACAGTGCCGAAAGTAAGTACTTTCGGCACTAGTGCGGTAAAGTGTTTATATAAGAGTATCTTATTGGAAGAAAAACAAAATGATGTCATGAAACTCACTTATTTCTATTGGTTCATTACTTTTGCATTTTCTAATATCTCCATGGAAACTACAAGTACTACAAAAATTATTCAAGGAAATTAAATAAGACAAAAGGAATTCTGGAAGAAGATTCACTGAAAAAAAAATTCTTGCAAAAAAACCATAATTGTATGGTAATGGTATTTCTAGTAATAAAACCAGAATACCAGGTACTTAAACCATTCAATTAGTAACCTTACTATTCGTTTTGGTAACGGATTACTAGAATTTCTGGTATCTAAAATTATAGCTCTTTTTACCCGTACGTTTGGTAAGATTACAACTATGAAAAGTAAGTTTACCACAACAAATGGTTTTCCTACCATACGCTTTGTTTTTATACGAGAAGCATGGTTAACAAACCAAATTAATTTCCAGAAAGCATCGGTCTTTTACCATATGCTTGGTGATCGGATCATGTTGAGCGCAATGATACCTACCAAATACCACGGTATTAGCTGAAATTTTGACTACCAATATACGTATGGTAAATATCACTCATCAAACATGGCGGTGCTGTGTTGCAGTCGTTTGTGGTAACTCGAAAGAAGTCATATAAGCAAACTAAACTAATTATACTAGTAGTATATTTTGCATTTTATTGAAAGTAGTATGAAAATGGAGCTCCGCGCGACATTTCCCGATGGATCCGGTACATTTCTTGCGAAATGAAATTTAAAATTTATACTAGAAATACGGTGATTACGCATGGTGGTTTACGTGATCTTATTTGATAATATTAATTTTGTGCACGGCAATAATACTATTGTATACGGTAATAAAACCACTATATACGGTAATGAAACCACTACATACGGTAATAAAGCCACTATATATGGTAATAAAACCACTACATATGGTAGTAAAACCACTACATAAAGTAATAAAACCAAATGCGCTACCAAACATCATGGTAATGAAACCATATTTTTCTAGTAATTTTACCATAAAGTCACTACCAAACAGATACTGGTAGAAAAACCACATTTTTTGGTGTTCCATATGAGCCAGAAAATACGGTTAAATATACCAGATTCTGGTAGTTGGACTAGAATTTTTTTTCAGTGTTCAACGAAGCTTCCTTAGCTGCTTTTTCAATGTAATCGGGAAGTTGGTCGAACATCATTTCAAATTCATTTTCACCTATGTTCGGTAGCACTAATGTAAATACTATTTTAATTCAAAATAGAAAATTATTTTACAACTTTTCTTTTACTACTTTGCATTTTGAATATCGCCATGGAAACTAAATGATGTCATGAAAATCACTCATTGGTAGAAATACTTTTTTTCACGTTATTATAAAAAATATTGTAAGCAAGCACGTGCCAAATAATACTTTATTAAGCTCTTGTCATTATTTCACACGACCTACGGTCTCGTGAAATAAAAGCCACTCGCTTAATAAAGTATTTTTTTCGGCACTAGTTGCTTAAATAACTATTATGCCTAGATTAAAATGAAATTCAATTTATTATATTTTTAAATATGTGGCATTAGAAGGCAACATGACACTGCTGTATTTTTTATTCAATAAAAGCGGAATTAATTTAAATAATTTATCTTCAAACACATTTCATAACTTATAAAAAGAAAAAACACACATCTAAAATGAACTTATTTATGATCAATAGATTTCTTTAACACAATTACTTTTAAAGAATTCCGCATCAATCTAAAGTATAATTATAAGTAAAAAATTTTAATATCTAATCTAAATGTAAGCAATAGAAACATTTGATATTGTTTCAATTATTTATTTAACATCAGCCAATACCCGAAATGCATCAATTTCTAGTTATTGACATTTATGAATAAGAAGTGGAAATGATGATGAATAATTGAAAATTTTAATTTTAATGATTTAAGAATTATTTCTTAATTAAAATTTAACAATAATTAGCATAAACTTACCTTCTAGCATCGGAATTCTGGACCTTGCAAACTCACACCTCCTTGGTCAAAACACATTACGCGTACAGGCTGGTTTTTATGAAAAAATCCTCTTTTAAATTAATTTTATCTGTACACATTGTTTGGCGTGAAATGCCCTACAATAACATAAGAAAAGGTACTGTAACAACCTTATTCAAATAAATTTTATACAATTCTCCACATAAAACGAAACGCTCGCCTTTCTCGGAGGCACATAAACACCCCACCTCCTTAATTCACTTCGGAATTCCCACCGAAAACACCCCAGAAAACCCCCCGACAGCAGAAGATATTCCCCTTAAAGTCAGGAAGACGACCGAAAAGAAAATAATATCACAAAAGCCAGCCGATAATAAAGCATCGAATAAGCCCCTAGAGCTTGGAAACGATGATCTACCCCCACCTCCCTCTATAACCCCAGGAAAGAAAACTGGAAAAGTCTCTTTCCCCCTTTTTTATACATAAAACAGTCCATGGAAAAGAGAAAAAAACTGGAAAAAATGGTTTTCTTCATCCACAGCTATCATCTCCGCAGCTGGATGTTGATTCCATGAAAAAAAATCGTCTAAAAATATCGGAATCAATATTTAAAGCTTTTTCTAGTTGGTTGGGGGAGTCGCAACTACTATATCTAGTTCGGTTGCATCTGCATAAATTTTTAGTTTTGGGTGGAAAATCCAGTTTTCCGTCCTTTTCCAGGAGTATCTCCGGGAAAAAACTTAATAGGAAGAGAGAGGGACAACAAAACGGGAAAATGAGATGCGTCTCTTTTTTTCGTTTATCCATCTTTTTTAATATCCGGTGCTCCTTTAACCGGGTTCTTTGATGTTTTCGTTGCCGGATTTCGCGGTGTTTGACGAGTGCCGGATTCAACTGAGTGTCCGACAGGTTTTCACGGTTGACAGTAAACGCTGCCCGGACATGCTTTTAAATTCGGCGGGAATTTCGTTTCGTGACAGGTTATTAGGTTGGGAGATTTTTGAAGAGCGTTCTGTGTTGGAAATGGAACAAACAGCAAAAGTTGAAGTTTTTTTAGAGTTTTTAACATAGCTTTATGACAATACTAATTTTTTTGGTGCTTTACGAAAAGTTTTCTTTTTAAAAGTTTCGATTTTTTAAAAACTGCTATATTCTCAAAAGTTACATCGCTTGGCGCCAGTTAGCAAGGTCCGTACTAGGCATATTATGGATACTCAGATTGTGAGTTCAAGTGTGAAAAAAACTTATTTTTCTTATTAAAGTAGCAACTTATGAACGTGACTTCAGTGCTGTCATATATTACTGTTCCCCAGAAGCGAGCTTCGCAAGCTCCTGCCACGATGCGCTAAAAATTTATTCAATCCTTTTAAACCAAAATCGTTAAAAAATATATGTTTACTAAAATGCCAAAATTTTGTGTTCTGAATTTATGAAAGAGAAATTAAAAGTAAAATAGGAGGGATCGTAACATTAGTATAGGATGGCTATAAAGTATTTCACCCACTTTATCAAGATGTTGCAACCAAACCTTTTAAGACAGTGATCGACAACCTTTTCCATTAAATGAGCCAAAATTTTGGCTTTTTAGAAATTTTGGGATGTTGCGGGCCGTACCAATTTATTTTAAGGGGGAAGAGAGTTAAAAATTCTCAAACTGAAACACATAGTAGAATAAAATTAATCAATTTATCGTTAAGCGATAAAAAGTTTCAAACTATCCACCTATTAAGGACCTTTTTGCATCCTGGTTAATCAAGATGGCGGAGGGTAGCACAAGTTCACATCCATTGCTACTAGAAACTTGGATAACAGTACAATACAGTTCTATGCTTCATCCAGACATCAGCTTCACCGCACAACAATGCGGACTGCCACAAAGGCAGTCAACGCCCGGCATTACCTTTCAAACTGGAATTGCGATCACGTTTCAGTCGGGCCCGTTTTATAACCCGAGGGGGCACTGGCCCCTTTGTTGCCTGGGCGGCATGCCTTTGTGTGGGGGCGGATGAAAGATCTTTGAATGAAAGGTAGGGAGGACACGGGTTAAGTAACTTTAGATCACGCGACGGCCCTTTTCGATGGTGTCGCCTGAAAGTAAGTCTCTTGGGAGAATACTGTGAAAGAATGAGTTTGTGCAACTGGTTGAAGCGATTGGAGATATGGTTGATTAGGATTGACCAGATTTATTTGAGTGATTACCTTTTTGACTATAGAATCATCATCAAGTTTTCATAAATTGTGTCTTACTTTCGTTGTTTTTTGTTTGGAAAAAACTTTAACAAATAAACGGAGATTATTTGCACAATTTCTATAACTAAATAATTAAGTATCAAACTAAATTGTACTGCGAAATGCAGTACGTCTGGTAACCCTAGGTTCAGAGGATGAAATAAGTTGGACTTGACTTTGTATTAAACATTGATATTGGCACGTTTGATCTAGTAAAGTTTTTATCATCCAGTACGGTCAAAATTAAAGAAATTAGCTGTATGAAATGGATTCTTTACTTTGATTAACTTGTGATGAAGGACTTGATTGTCTTTGTGTAAATGATTAGTCTTTTAGGAAATGATGACGTCTTTAAGAAAGGTGATAAAAGGTGTCTTTAGGTGCAAAAAAGGGAGCTTTGTCATTACTACCAATTGATTGATGACGTTGCAAGCAGCGATCGAAATTGACGGTCGCTCGTATACGCACCAAATATTTAAGTTTTACAACAGCAAAACAAATGTAGTAGCAGTTATCATGACTAGTTTTTCAAAATCGTCAATACTATTTTTTTTTATTGTGCTTTATAACAATCCCGCCAAAAATAATCTTGAAATCACAAATCTTAACGAGCAAACCATTGATGTGATCATAAATCGCAAAAATTCGGCAGTCCTGAAATTGCACATAATTAATTTTATATTTAGCATTACTTTTAGCTTAGTATAGGTAAAGGTCTAATAGAAAAGAGAATTCGCCTTGACAAGGTCTTTTAGTCCAAATACAGTTATCGACAATAGTGTGTTATAAATGGATTTAGTTATAAAATTGATAAGCTATCCTTACGAGTTGAGAATAATTCGAAATTAACGGTCTTTTGTATCAAAACTTCAATCAAATCTTTTAGTTTTGCGACCGAAAAAATTTATTCGCCGTTATTGCGACTCGTTTTTTACAGTCGTCAGTACTAACTTTTTTTTGTCGTATAGTTTTCAACAATCTCGCCAAAACAATCATCTTGAAAATGCAAATCTTCAGTAATCCTAAATTTTTCCAACCATTGCAGCACTAATGAAATCAAAAAATTTCGTCAATTCTGAAATTGCACAATTCCGACGTTCTATAAATTGCGAAACTTTGATTAACGTAAAATCCTGAAATTGCTAAGATTATCAAATTTAGTTACTCCAGCAATCCGAAAACTCCGACCGTAATATCCAGAAACTCCGGTTATCGTAGATTGTGATTTCTTAAATTTTGGAACTCCAGTTATCCTGAAATTGCAAAACTATGGTGATCGTAAAATCTCGAAACTCTGTAAATTCTATGGACACGCGATTCCGGCGACCTTAAAATAGCCCAGTTGGACATTGAACTACTGATAGTTTATAAAGAATTTCTATTGACTATTTTTTTCAATAATTAAAAAAAATGCTCCAAGGTAATGTGCATTTGCCCATAGTTTTTTAAAAAGTTGGTTGCACAGATTGCTCTTAAACTTCTGTTTCCAAATTCGAACCCTGGTTGCAAATGGGATTTTTAGTATTGGCTAGACTGGATGTATCGAAATTGATATTCAAGATGGTTATAGGGAAGATTTTCTTTATCAGTGAAGCCAAAATTAAAGAAACTAACTGACTCACAGAAATGAATTATCAATTTTGTTTAACTTGTGTTAAAGGACTTCAATGCCTTTGTCAAAATGATTAGACAAACGGCTTTTAATCGTCTTTAGCAAGGTGATAAAAGACGGCTTAAAGTGCCAAACACTGGATTTTGCCATTGCCACTTCTATTGATTGATTACTTTGTAAAACGAATTTTTGCTTGACAGATAGGCTTCTCATTTTTATTCAATGGTGTACATTTAAATGATATTTTTAAAAACAAAACAATAGACTTAAAAGAACGATGTTTAGTAGTTCTATAATATTTGGAGATATGCCTACATGGTTTTTGACTTGAACTCTATTCTCCTTGCAAACTTTCACATTTTTATTACTCTTAGGTACACCAGAATCTTAATGTATTTCATGCAAAGAAGAATTGAATTTATACAACTTCAAGAAATGTAAAAATATTATCTTTTTGATGGAAATATTACCTTCCTTGAATGATTGTAAAAAGAAGCATTGAAAGTTAATCCTTCTCTAGTTTAGTGCGAGGAAGATTGTAAAACTTCTATTTGATTCAATTTTCTCGTCCTAAATTTTTATTTTCTCAGCCAGAAACACTCAAATATTATAACGTCGAAAACCCCGCATAAAGATGTAAATCCCTCCTTATTCCATTCCATAATTTTTCTATTTTGCGAATAGATTTAAAGATGGCGGCTCGATCTGTAAAGATATTTCCAAACGCCAAACCACAAATCTCTAGTTTTATATTTTACTTTCTGATACCGCTTTGCCTCTTTTTTTTTCTTACTTGGTCTGTTCCTTCTTTTGAGTTTTTCTAACAGCGCAAGATGTCGGCTGTCGTAAAGCCGTAAATTTATACATTTGCAGGCGTTTTATTTCTTGCTGGTTTTAGGGTAAAAGAAAGGAGAAAAAAGTAAACGAGGAGTTTTGGGAATTTCTATGAAAAAGTTCATGGAAATATTCTTGGGAATTTTGTTCGTCCTGAAAAGACGGTAGGAAATTTAGTTTGCAGTATTTTCGCCTGAGTTAAGTGTATATTTGGCTTTTTTATATAAGCTAAAAAACGCTCTGAAAAGATTAAATCCACAACGAAATATTTTTTTTTGTCGTGTCCATGAGAGTCAAACTCTAGAGAACGAAATAATTAAACATTTCATTACAGAAATAGTTAAAAAAATAAATAAAGTGGATGTTACATTCTTTCGGCTATTTTAGATAAATTTATTCTTATTCTCTCAGTGTGGATTTAATCGAACAAGGTTTACTGAAGGGTTACTGATGGGTACTGTACTTTTTGTGTAGATTTTATTTACTTCTTGGTGATATTATATTGGCTCTATATATGAATTTGAAAAAAATATAAGACTTTTTTATTGGAAATTAAATATAGGTTTTTCTTCTAAAAAGGATGTATATTACTTTTACGTCAATAAAATGGTATCACTCCAATAAATTGGTCTAAAAAATTTATTATAATTAACTTTTTATTTAAATACCTAATCATCCAGTTTGCAATACATAAAACATCTTATTACATGCGTTAATTTAAATAGAGTGTGACACGCAAGTAGAAAACATGTTTTGAATAAAAATTCTGTTGACATGTTTAATGGGGAAAAAATAATAACAAAGTATATGCTTTTCAATGCCATGGACTTAAATGCAAAAAATTAAAATGCTTTCAAATAAAATAATCTATTTTAAATAACAAAAACAGGAAACGCCATGACAATTTCATTTGCAAAACTTCCTCAAACCCGCTCATATTTCCCCATCAACTACCGCCTACAAACAGCCCATACAACAAACTTTTTGCTTATTACATACTTCCATTCTAGAGATTTAAATATCAATTCCACTTTAGGATTTCATAGGCTCATTTTAAAGAAAAGAAGAAAAAAAAAGAAGAAAGTAGAAGAAAAGTAGAAGAAAATCTAAGCTTACATAATCCTATATTTTGCATATTAAGAGGGATGGCCACCTAATGAATTAGTTTTGTATAGCAACCTCTGTAAAAGTATTGTTTTGCCATGTATGCATTTTTTCACCAGCAAAATAAAATAAATAATAACAGTAAAATAAAATAAAATTGAAGGTATCACCTGGTTATTTAATTATTAATTTTTAAGTTTTAATTGTTCCAAAATATTCTGAGAGGGTTAAATTTTTTTACACATGTTAACACACGTGTAACTCAATATTATAAACTAAAAACTAAATAATTAATGTATTCAAGTTAAAATCTTACCAATTTATTGCACTTGCTTATACTTAATTTTAATTTGCCATTTTACCAGACCAGAAAGATATTTTAAATAATGTTTGGTTCCATGTTAAGTCTTCGAGATCGACTAAATCAGAACTTTCGAACGATAGAACGTAGAAACTTTTAAAGTAGAGGATTAACTTCCTTTCTGCATATTTTGCCACCTTTCCCATATCTCTAGGTTTTGTGGTTCAGGCGGAGATATATTCCAGACAGACAAGCAAACAGATATAAACAGATGTATTTTAAATAATGTCATCTCGGTCACACATTACATGGATAGTGTACATGGATAATAGTGTACATGGATAAACAGACCGACGGACAAAAGTATAAAAATAGGTATTTGATGTCATACCTTCCTAACAAAAACAAACAAAAAAAAACAGCGTTTTAAATCGGACGATAAGAACGGAAAGTGTGTGAAACTGACCTTTAAAATACAGATGAACAGACGGACGGAAAAGAGTACAGGTAGAGTAAAGAGACATTTGATTTTATAAATCTGATGATGTCATAAATGTTTAACAAAAATAGAATTTGTGAAATCTAACGGCTAGAACGGAATTTGGAAGGGTGATACTGACAGAGACAGGCGAGCGAATGAAAATGTCCCCGATGTCAATACCTATTTTTCATTAAAATTTTTTTTCCAATTGAAAAAAAATAGTTGGCAAAAAATGTTCGAATGCTCTCTTGGTCATTTGGTAATTTAATAGTTTGCGGCTGTCTATTTGCAGCCTCTTTTAGCAGTTTTAACTCAGCCAATTACGCCTCGTGATTTAGAACCGACGAGATCGTCACCTGAGCTGACACCCTTTTGAAGTTCGAGCGTCATCGTACGACACAGATTTAACGAGCATGTTTAATTGTCTATCTCTATCGATTATACTTGGGTAATTTATCTGGATTTTGGCTGCACATTTTCGTCTAAAGAAAAGCCGTGACTGACACCGAAATCGAACCAGCGCCTAACGCTTGCGATCCGATTTGGGCTGATTTCCAACGCTATACCAACTGGGCTATCAAGTGCCTCTGTTGGTTTTATAGTAGAACTAACATTTAAGCCCTTCCGTCGGTAATCACGCGGACTCGAACCAACAAACCCGAGCGCAGAATGCTTATACAACACGCGCTTCCATTGTCCTCGGCCCACCATATGACATCCACAATGTCGCGATGATCAATCATGACGGGCTTATCTGCAATCTTTGCTCCCGACTGTCTCCCTGGTGGGCATAGGCATCAACAAAGGTGGATTACGGCGTATAACGGGGCCTTTAAAAAAAATCTGTGCAACAATGCGTGACTTTTGTTATTCATTCATAACTGTACCTTGGAGGCATGTCAGTGCCGAGTCGCATTAGGCATTTTTGGAGTGAATATAAGAAAATTGTTTTGTGGCTTGTGTTGTAGTGTAAGGTAATGTTTGTTTATGCTTGAAGGCATTTATTATTAGTTGAAGGCAGGTTAACTCTTTTTATAAATTATTTACTAAATTGGCTTGTTTCAGGTGTGTATTTCCTTCCAGCTTTCATTCCTGGTGTTCATTGGATCGGTGCTGTTCCCATCTGAGGTTAGAGAAAGAATTGAATTTATTTTCATTCAGCATTTGTGTTGCCATTTGAGACCTGAAACATGCCTAATTCTACATAAATGTGCAATAAACACAGTAAGCGAACTTACTTAAAAATATATGAAAAACAATACAAAAAAATTCAGTTGCAAATTGTAATTTCTTCCAGGACTCATCCTTCGTCAATATGTCTGTCGCTTAAAATATATGAAAATTAAAAAATTTTCAGTAATTTCTTCCAGGGACCATTCGTCACGTCGACTGTCTGTCGCTTTAGAAAGTATTTGCCTTAGACACGTTTGCCATCAATTCACACTCGCGTTAAAAAATTACCACTATTATCTTATAATGCAAAATATTTGTCAACAATTTATCTTTTACAGTAGTTAAATTGCAAGAATTATGTCTCTAAATTAAGAAGTGCATGTAGTTTGTTCTAGCTCGGTCTTCAGACAAGTAGTTGGAAAGAGTGAGCATTAAACGAGTATTACCTTACATCTTATATTATAAAATTATTACACTTCTTTAAAATAAAGTTCTATAGGGTTTATTTTATTCATAAACTGTTGTATAAAATAATAATAATAATAAAATTTAAATATGAAAATTATAGAATAAGGTGTTAAGATTATATGTTTAGTACTGTTTACAAGTATTTTTTGCAGTAAAATTTGTTAACATTTAAGCATTAAAAAACAATCAAAAATTTCATATTCAATGTGAACTTGTTAATTTAGCCAATGCAATTAGAAACGCAGTAAAGGTACAAAATGTTTCTGATTTTTTTAATGTGTGTATCCTATCTTACCCTATATTTAAACACGCTAAAAGTTAAAACTCAAAAAACGATTATTTAACTGATAAATATTCAATGAGTTTTAATCAAACTACTTTAGAATGAACTTTAACATTAAGCAAACTTTAAAATACATATTGGCTAGACTCCATTTAAAACGTTTGCACAAAAATGAAAATGACTTTTTTTTGGCGATGTTACACTTTAATGAGTTTTACGATAAACTATTACCACTACTCTTTATTCTAATATTTTTTTTATTTTCCACAGCCTCATTCATCAAACATTAAATACCCTTTTTTTACAAACGAAAAAGAGCTTATCGAGGCAAACAAACCAGAATTTTTCATTTCCTAGTTCCTTTTACAAAGAAACACGAAAAAAAGTACACCGAATGAAAACAAATGACTTTATTAAACACATTAGAAATTAATACGATATAAAACGTAGTTGATAAAAGATTTACTCTTTTCATGCGCGATGTTATAAATTAAAAAAAAATCAGGTACGTTTACGCAATTATAAAATATTTCGCCGAGAAGAGTGTATTTTTAAAGAAAAACTGTTTCCCGAAAGTGATGAATAATTACACAATTAAGCGAATGCAGTCGAGTAAATCGAAAAACAAAAACATTGCAGGAGAGAAACGAAACCATTTAAAACACTTGATTCGCAGTTTTTTAATATTCGCCGCGCTTATTTTTAAGCTAGTGATATGAGCATATCTTTCTTAATTTATCAACCTTAATTAGGTTCGTGCGTTAATTAATTTATAATGGGAGAAAATTTGAATAATGGGGAACGAGATATAATACAGTATCTAAAAAGCATCTTAGGATTTTATTTTTTTACTTTATCAGTGTGTGCTTTGTAATCCTCCTTAAACCATCTATTAGGTAAACGTTCTTTGTAGGCCCGTGCTTGTGGATATAAGACTATTGTTGTCTTGTTTACGAAACACTTGAAAAGATTACTTTAAAATGTAATACTCCTTCTCATGCTTATTTTTTTGCCGTTTTGTTTTGAATTAATTTATTTGAAAACAAGAGAATTGTTTAAAATAAAACACTGGTGATTGAAAAGTTACTGTTTGAAAGATTCTTTATGCTATATCAAATCTGAACAAGTTAAAAATCATGTTTGAGAAACATTGTATTAAATTCCAGTTTTATTTGTTGCTAATTAATATGTTCTAAATATAGTTTAACATTTGAAGCTCATTTTTATGAAAATATAGTTGAGTAGGTTGAAAAAAACATCGAACGTAAGATGTTAGCAAATGAATAAAGTTATTTGAAAATTCACAATAGTTGTTTGTATAAGTAAATACTTTTTGGATAAGGAAATTGAGCATTTGTAGTAAGATTATTTTAAAGATAAAAAAGTTGTTAAGTTATTGCGACATGCTTTTTAAATGCATGAAGTCAATATTATGTAGCGTTTAACATATTGAATTGTAAATAAAATATAGAAAAATTATAATAAAATGAGTAAAATTATGATATCATATTTAATACAACATTAAAGTTGTTAATTTAAAGCAAATGAAAAATAGGCAAACGCAAAACTAAGGTATGTCAAACACATTAAATGCCATTAACTTTAGGGAACCCAATGATTGACCTTATGTTTTAAATTTATGCATGATACTGTGTTAAGTACGATAGTATTTATTAAACATCTGGCATACCTACTTTATAACCTTTTTTTTCTTTGATAAATAAGAGAGAGTATCATCCATTAAAATTGAACTACTCTAAAGGAGAATTTAGAATAAATGTCCTCAAAACAGTACAAAGTACGAGACAGTTCAATAACATGTTTCAAAATCTAAAAATAACGAAATAAGAAACCATTAAAAGGTTCTCCAATAACCCACCATAGAAAACACCCATTTTATCTTAATTAAGACGCCACCCAAAGCTCCCTAGCGAATTAACACCCAGCAATAAATCCTTTTAATACATTGGAAAAGCACTCACGAGTTTTAATACGCTTAAACTCCCCAAACGCAGCCGGTGGCCAGTGGCCATTCTTCATTCTGGACGCTACCTTTGGCCTCGTGCTACTACGATTCAGCCTGTGAGACTAAAAATGGCATAAGTCACATTGAGAGGATTTTATTAAAAATGATAAACTCTCTTTCGGTAAAGTTATGTTTGGTTGGTCTGGTTTCGGTAAAAAAAATTACCCGAAAATTTCATGTTTAAGAGGATGGCAGATCACAAGAGGAACTTCTAAACAATTATTAATTTATGGGAATTTACTGAAAATGCTATAGGTATGAAATCTTTGGACCTATGGTGTGTCAAGAATTTTTTTTAAAATATAAAACATGATAAGGACTATTTATTTTAAGCCAAATTTAAGGTATTTAAATATTTTTAGTGCTAAATTTAAACGATTAATTCAATTGAATAGTTTTAAAGCATTTACTAAGCTCACTGACAATCCTAAATCACATTTTTCACTTAAAAACTGTAACTCACACTCTGCTAGTGAATATTAATTATTTCAGTCATACACTGGCATTCTGACTGGTCACGCCTTGCTGACGTGTATTTAAAGTCGCCTGATGAATAACACAACTAGTCATTATTGTTCCGAGTCAGTGACGACTACATTAGAACCACAGTCAAGTGGCAAGCCGACCCCAACGCAACACAACTTTTAACGGCGACATTGTACGCGGCGTCGGGACATTAAACGTGCACTCTTTACACGGGGGCTATTCGTCAGACGTTTTGGCTACACAGATCGTTTATAGGCCTGCAGATATTTTGTCAATGTCCGAGTCTGAACCTGGGACCTTTCACATACAAGGCATACCTGAATAGATATAATAGTCTTACCTGAACTTGTGCCATTCTCGCTTTTAGATGCAGACAC